>SKCR01044750.1:0-47274 GCA_019454045.1 Zanthoxylum bungeanum
CAATGGTATCATATACACATCCCAATGTGTATCACATACTCATGGCCCTCAAGAACTCACCTAGCGCTCAAGAGGTAGGTAACAACAAGTAAACCCGCTATGACAAATTGAGTTTGTCCAACAAACTCAATCATTTTCCTTAGAAAACATCATTCATATTTTTGTAAAAAACTAAGCTCTACATCAATATGACTCAGATGCCATATCAACATTGTGCTTCAGCTACTAAGTTGTCTAAGTATTTATGGATCAAATCCAAAATACTATGTATACAATTGCAAACACAACACTAATTACAAACTTCTAATCTACGAGGTCACTTTGCAACTTCATAAGTTACAACTAATTCTACTCATACAATAGAATCATCTGTAACACTCTCACTGCATCTTTTATGACTCTTTATGACGTAGACTGCTAACGTCATAATTAGACTCAAAACTAATCTGACCCTAATGGTTGAAGATTTATTCTCCATTAATAAAAAACTTGTTCTTAATATCTCAAAGATAATAAAGAACATGTTTCAAAACACATCTTATGGTCTAGAGAATATCAAAATAACTCATAACAATTACGATTAATTGATATCTCTTATCGTACTCAATATAGTATTCATTATACCATCATCCTATGATGCATAAGATTGATTAGACATTCTAGTCAACATCTCTTTCGAAAAGGGAATAATCTTTTATGAAAGATGAATATTATACATAAGACACACACTAACTGTCAAACAGTTATACTAATTGTCATACAGATAGTCTTGTTGCGTCCTTTATTAGATCATATCTAATGTACGATTAATAGGAGTATCTCACAAGTCTCTTAGTTTTATATCTTATACAAAACTTTATATCGAATATAATAGAGACACCACTCTCACTGTTTTCATGGAGAAAAAAGACTCAGGTAAACCTTTTACCTCATTAACATCTCATTATTACCTTAATAATGATAATGTCATTATGATGTAAAATACTATAAAAAAATTTGTACGCTCCCACTAACCCTTCTATCTCATATGTATTTTCTATGCTTGATCAAATCAGACAATCTGACAGATATCAAAATTAAAGAACACAAAATTTCCAGAAAGCTCATCTGAGTCTACAATAGGCTTTATAAGCTAATATACTAAATTGTAATCTTAGCATAATACAAACTCCAGGGCCATTCCAAAACGAACTCTTCAAACAAAGAAATCATAATGGATATCTTATCTGAAGAAACCATTCAGAAACGTCACTTTGTATTCTTTAGCTAAAATGTACAATTTAATATCATCATTAACCAACAGATCTTAAATTATTCAATCAGTGCGACTAGAGACAAGTTTCCTCAGAATTTATAATAGATTAATGAGTATAACTTTTCTCACTGTCATACTATAAAGGTCAAATCATTATTAAGCTCACTATGCTTTTGCTGCGTAAAACATTTGCACATTTTATGAAAAATTCATAATAAAAACTCAATCAAGTTTCAAACTTGATCATAGTAAGATATGAACAATCTTAGATCTATGGGTTAATGCTAATTTCCAGATTTGATATCAAATATCGCTCCCACTATAAATTATAAGATAATTTTCTTCAATAAGAAAATAACAGAACCATAAAGTATCAAATACTTTGCAAATGATTTTGTTATCCTATTACACTTATATAGAAGTAAAAAAATGGTATTTTCGTCTTATTATTATGTCGTTCCATTTATAATTTATCACCATATTTGAATTCAATAAGTTAAGTCTTTTCTACAATGGTGAACATCCAATGTTACACACTAAGTAATAAATAATTTTATTACTTGAGATCGTAGAAAATATATTCTGTCAAATAGAATACAATATTCTATTAAATAAAATAAATGATAAACTTTTACTCGTACCTCCGTGGCGCAAGTAATATCAATTATATAACAATTGTACAAAAGATAGATTCAAATCTCAAACATTTCAAGATTCGAATTTTCTACTTGTACATATCATATACGTAACTGTAGAAACTAATGGAACCTTAATTAAATGGATGAACAAGTGTTTTTGGAGCATGTCCCCAAGAGTATTGAAACTAATTCGGTAACACTCAATATCAAACGAATCAAATCGCATAAGATTTGATTTCTTCCATTAATCAATTCCATCAATATGGAATAGTGGGGGAATAATATTGACGTAAGAATTATATTCTTCGAATAACATTAGAACTAATTACCATAAATTCATGTGTTTGATCGTATCAAACATCTTTGAACAATTCAAAGACTCAATGAATTTTAAAAAAACAATTTTCAAAACTTCATATCGAATATCTTTGAACCAGTCAAAATATTCTATCCGCGTTTCATCAGAAACGCGTAACTAAGTCACGACAGTTCATTTACTAAGTTACAAAGTAAAGAAAACTGCCTTAATCAATTTACAATTCATTAATTTACATACATCCAATGTATCAATTTAATAAACTTTTTGTTCCAATGACAGTCATTGGTTAAATAAGATTTAGTCATCTTCCCGAATACAATATTCGTTAAATGGATAAGGATATGTGGTATGATCTCATATCAGACCATCATTTACCATATGGAATAAGCATCCAATATTTAAGTGAAAAAATCTCATAAAATAACGTTATAAGTTATTTACTTACCGAATATTTTTCTTAATGTTTATCTATTCGTTAATGACACTACTAGTCGTTTTAAAATATGTAACAACTATTTACAAAGAACAAGTAACTATCAAATAGTCGCAAGTTCTGATATCAAATATCGAAACAATCATTCAACACTATTTTAAATAACTGGACATGAGATTTGATATCCAATATCTACAGTTGTCGTATTATGAAAATCAATATTTTCTATACACAACTATACGCATCTACTTTCTTTAGCTTTATTATTTACTTTCAAATTATTTACAACATTTGGAAATAATCGAAAAACAAATAGTATCTGACACGTGACCTCTGAATGTCACAAAAGCCAAGAAACGTTGTTATTAGATAAACAAATACCTAATAAGTTTTCTTAATGCCAGTGAAGAATCTCGAGACATGAACCAATTCATGTCAATCTTTACTGCATAAGAAACAATTCTGTTTAGAAGGATTATATCATAATCTAGAACATTTTCTAGAAATCTGCAACCATAATTGAAGTCAGAAAACATATATAATATGCATGCAGTGGATAAAAGTTTAATTCTATCAAACTAATAAAATAAGGAACAACATGAGCGACAATTTACATAATATTATACACCGTATAAGTTAAGGGTTTTTAACCTAGCAGTGTCTCCCATTACTTTACATAATATCGTAATCCCGAACGGAAACGAGAATTCAATAATTAAATTGAATTCCAAAATGGGAAGTGGACCCCATTAATATATTTCGACTCACAGATTTGGCACGTTCTCGCCTACGTATATTCATTAGGTAGACAACTCATTGTCAATCACACTCACTGTGACTCTTGGGTTCGGTCTTGATCGTTTTTCGTTATGACAGTTCTGGCACATTCACAAGGATGTGTATCAAGGTTAAACTTGTCAATGACAAACTCAAGTTACCGATATAGTCCTGACAACTTTGGCACGTCCAGGATTTCCATTTTCACTTGAATTTGTCTCTTATCATATAAGTTCTACCGGCGCAAATGAACTACCTTCAACCATAACTGCACAACTTTGGCACGTTACAACCATAGCATCATGAAAATATTTACATCCGTATTGACAAGACGGATGAAGAAACAAGTATTCCTAATACTAGTCACTTTCTTAAAACCTTATTTAAATGAGGATTTTCCAACAAAAGATGTTATTACTTTATTTAATCAAATTAAATAAACACATGCATGTCTTAAGTAATGATTAAATTAAACATTGAATTTTAAAGGGCTAATCATATCAGGTGTTCAGGATCAGACTCGCTCTGATATTATTTTTGTTGGGGTAAAATCAGGGAGGCGCAACGGAAGAAGCGTTGTTCGGGTGAAATCGTAGTTTAAAATTTTTAAACTTACGAATAAATTATTCAATATCAAATATTAATAATTCATTCATATTTCACCTAAACATATTTATTCGATATCATATAACGACACAAATAATATAGAAACACCGCGAAACTTTTGGGAAAATATTTTTCCGTAAAATAGAATAAAACGCGTTTCCGGCCGAACCGACCGATCAATGCTCATGGGGACTACCCAGGTCAGCCCCAAAATAATTTATACAATTTGCAACATAAACCATAAACTTTTTCGAAATTCCGAAACTGCCCAGATTTTTTCAGAATTACGAAAACAACACAGATTTGTATTAATTACAATTTGGCCCAATTTGTTCAAAACACATCAAGATCAAATTTGACATACGTCAAATATACATCAAATTATATCATATATATGAAAAGCCCCAAAATTTAAATGGGTTAAGAACCATAATTTCACAAATTACTCAAATTTGACAATTTATATTAAATTGACAAAATTCAACATTTTAATCATCCAATTACCACACCAATCAAGTCTCACCATCATGAAATTAATCAAGAACAATTATAGGTTAATTATGAATGGCTAATCAACTCTAGAATGACAACTTTAAATTCTAATTAATCAATTAAGCATAATTACACATAATTAGCTTAATTAATTAAACATACATGCTAATCACATTCAAGAAGCTTTAAACACATATAATAACAAACCCAAAGAGTTGAGACATCAACTTAGCAACACAAATTGAAGCTAAGATAAATAGAAATAATTTCCATGTAGAATAAAGTTTGAAAAACTTACAAAATTTCCATGTTTTGCCTTTGTTTTCTTTCTTTCTTCCACCATTTTCTATCAACTATATTTGTAAAATATTTGTGTAACTTGTCTAAGTGTTCAAATTGAAACAAAATAAGTTTGTTAAAATAATAACACCATGGCCGAAATTATAGCTTCCAAAAATAAATAACAATTATTTTATTTTGTCCAAAAATCATTGGTACACATTTTACAAAATTAAAGTTAACAATTAATCTTTAATAAAACAGACAAAATGTGTTCCAATGGCATCATGCCATTTCCAAGCTTTAATAAAGCAAATCATTATAAATTATATTTACTTTATAAATAAATTTAATTATTTAATAATTAAATAATTAAATAATAAATATAAATATCTTAAATATATGTATTATATTTACAATAAATATCTCAATTGCATATATTAATGATATACATCAAAAATCACAATTTGATATTTTATTAATGTGTATTTAATAAAATCAAGTATTAACTACAAATACACATTAATACGAAAATGACTGTTAGGTCCCGATCGCATGTATTTTTTGTTTAACCGTTAAACGAGTTATAAATAATCAGTATTATTCATAACAGTTGCCCTAGTGCTCTACGAGTATATTTCATTAGTGAGACTCTCTAGATTCAGGCATATCTGTCACGAAATTTAATTTTGTGTCCATAATTCACCCACCCGTAAATTATGACGACCACGGATAAACTCGCTAAATCATACAGGTCGAGGTCACTGCATACGTATAATCTCTCCGTCACAGGTATCCGGGTTATTCCAGAGATATAGATATAAACGTCAAATCTCTATAGGAATAATCTTGTTGACGTATCTATTAGCAATCTCTAAATAATATTCGGAACTCACTTCCGAAGTATACTATGGCCATAGATTTAACAGATTACTAATCACATATGGACTACCTATGCTCTGTACACAGAACTGACGGATCCTTTCTTGATACTCACAGGATATCATGAGCATGAGTCCACACCCAACGAGTAGGCGAATGTCTGATCTAAATAGATCGGTGACGTGACTGACATCCAAGTGTGGATGATAACTCATATATCCAGAGTGGTATCTCAAGTCAAATAATCATTATGTTACTCAACCCGAGAAGATTCCTATTGACGTTGGTGTACCATCTATTAGGAAATCTTCGGTGAGTCGTTCAATGTTTATCAAATAAACACCTACACGTCTAATGAGTCTCTCAAGACTCATGATTCATTGGGATAAACTAGGGGTGTGCATCGGTCGGTTCGGTTGGTTAATCATTAATTTTTTAATCGTAACCGAAATTTTCGGTTAAATAAAAGTGTGACTGATTTAACCAATTTCAGACACAACCATTAACCAATTAACCATTATATTTCGGTCTGTTATGGTTAATTTGGTTATTAACCAATCCAATAAATATAAATTCATTAACTTTCAATAAAGTAATTTAATACAATTACACAAATATAAATTCATATACATAAAAAAGACAGCAAATCATAAGATAATTTAACACAAATATAAATTCATCAAGCATTTTTGAGAAGACAATCCAGAAAGTCAGAAGACAACTCAAAATTAAAATAGAAAATCCATAAAAAATACAATCATATTAGGTGTTCTGCAACTAATAAATAAGCAATTTTAATTAATCATCTTCGAAGTCAGCAACTCAGGACCTCAAGCTCAGCAAGACAGCAACTCAGCATGACAATTCTGCCATTACTCATATTCAAAATCTGAAGTGACCTTGATTCCAAGTTTTGCCATTTCTACATTATTTCAAGTACACAACATATTTTTAGTTTGTCATATAAGAAAAAATAAAGACAATAAATTTAATAGTAACACTAAACAGTTAACATAATTGTTCGTCTTTGGAAAACCAACATGTTTTTGCTGCTATTGCGAATTGTTACAACTAAAAAATCAAGCATGACAGACATTTGTTCATCACCGACATTCTTATGAAGTTAAAATTTAGGCCATATGTACTTATGAAGCAACAAAAGTAGCACCTGTAAAGGCATTTTTCTCTTCAGGTGGCATGTAAAGTCATTGATTAGAAATTCTTCTGGTGGCAATGCAAACAGTTTATGGAAAGTAGAATTCTTGTGAGGTGACCCTAGATTCAACTGTAAAGCATACAATGTGGAGTTAGACAAATAATTTTTTTTATGAGAATACAAAATAATAAGTAGAAAACCTGGTTTTCAACAAAAGATCTGCAGAATAAATGAGCATGGGGACCGCAAAAGAATGCAGCAAGATCCAAAGACATGCTATTTGATGGGACTGTGTTTACCTTCTTTCCAACTTCATTTTCCATCTTTGTTAGATATTCCTTAATTGTTTCAACTCCGTTGTTGTTTTCCAAGAAGATCCTCAAGTGTAACTTTGACTGAGCAGACTGAGCAAGCTTCCCCTGAAGGAAGACCCACATATCTGCCAGATATGTAGAAGTGTGTTTCAAGAAATTGATCTCAGCATGTCCTAGTGATGTGGCCTCATCAAATGGACCATCAAAATCAAAAACCTCCACATCCAAAACTGATGGCGGCTCTTCCATGGCATCAAACTCAAGTATATCTGCAAAATACCAAGAAATGGGTGAATAAACAATAATAAAAAGAAAGGATATGGTGAAACAAGCAAGTAAAAGCCTTACCATGCCATTGAGGATCACAAGTTTGAAGCTTCATAGAGCTTGTTCTTGTCTTACCATTGCAGGTAAAAACCACATAGGGATCTGATAAAACTGAAATTGGGGGAAAAAGTATTGGGATATCCGATTAAATTGAATATGGAAAAACTCCAAAACCATAACTCCTAAGCCGATTAAACTGAAATTGGGGGAAAAAGTATTGGGATATCCGATTAAACTAAATTATTAAGATACCCAGATTAAACTAAAGTATTAACAATTTAACATAAACCAGATCAAAGTTGCTGTGCAAAATTCATAACTGCTAAGTTTGGCAGAAGCAGAAACTTACAGCAGAAGTGCAGAACAATGCGAGAAGATGAAGACTGCAAAATAGAAATGAACCGGGCGGCTGAAGTTCAGAAGTGGTGAAGTGCTGAAGTTGGTATGTGATGTATGTGGAATTTAGGTTTTTGAAGTTCAGAAGTGCTGAAGTTGGTATGTCTATGGCGGCTGAAATTTTATGAATGTAAATGGCGGCTGAAGACTGAAGTTGGTATGTCTGTGGAATTTAGGTTTTTGAAGTATTAGTTTTGGTTTAGGGTTTTGAAGAGTATATATATATATATATTGTTTAATTTCGGTTAATCGGTCTGTTCGGTTATACGAATCTCATAACCATAACCGAACTGAATAACCAAAAAATTAAAAAATTTAACCGCAATAACCGATTTAACCGAATTAACCGAACCATAATAAAAAATTGGGTCGGAACGGTTCGGTTAATCGGTTAAAACCGATTAATGCACACCCCTAGGATAAACCATTGGACAAAGTCTGATATACGACATGTACTGGTCTCATCGGATTTTACTAACCGACCCGTGTCAATAAATCTTGACCAGGAACTTAATTTAAGGATATACAACTTATAGTGACACTTCCCAATGTCAATTACAAACTATGTTGCAACTGTGCACTACGTTGTAAATCCTGGGGTCTTTGTCTAATATATATACATATCACTAAACCAGATTTAGTTTCAATCTAATCAATTTAATCGAAATTAGATCGAATACGTATATAAAAGACAAGAGGTGCTACCATTTAAATTAGTAATATTATGGAAAAAAGTATTGCTCGTATTTATGAATCGGACATAAATACGATCCGGATTGGCGCTCTGAGCACCAACCCTAACACCTCCATCGGCTCACCAGACTATTGTTCCCTCAGTGATACCAGACATTATAGCTCCTCAAGTTGGACCTTCTATTTTACCAAATGGACCTATTCCAGTAACAGCTCAAGTGATACAGCGGCAGAAGCTGCCAGTTTCCTTACATGATTTTCGAAAAGTTTATCCACCCATATTTTCGGGAGTAGAGTCATCCCCCGATCCCTATAGATTTATTGAGGAATCGGATCGTATATGTATGGCCTTGGGATGTTCATCAAATAGGGCGGTGAAGATGGTTAGTTTTCTGTTGAGTGATGTCGCTAATACTTGGTTTATGGCTTCCCGAGGTAACCGGCGGCATGGTACTCCTATAGTGACTTTGGTTGAGTTTAGTACAATATTTATGTGCAGGTTTTTGCCTCAGAGTATTAGAGATGCCAGAGCTCGGGAGTTTGAGCAGTTGGTTCAGGGATATTAGATGATTGTTTCTGAGTATGACATACAATTTACCCGACTGTCCCAATATGCCCCACATTTGGTTAGTATTGAAGAAATGAAGGTGAAACAGTTTATAGATGGACTCCAGGACTACATATTTCGATCTATTCTTATTACAGAGACTATTACTTATACTCAAGTTTTAGATGCTACTCTCCGGTTTGAGGCTCGGGTTAGGGAGAGACAGACTGAGAGAGAATTCTGGAAGAGGCCGAGGTTAGAGGAAAGAGCTAGACCATAGCATAGTGGTTTGAGTAGACGACCATGGATTTCCGCCCCTCCCCCTGCACAACGTGATATGGGGCCGACTCATGGAGTTTCAGACCATAGACCCATAGAGAATATTGTGTCTCGTATAGTTTCTTCACCATCGGTAGCCCAGCTAGGACGAGGTACCCCACCATGTTTGATTTGTGGGAGACCTCATGCATGAGTTTCTCGACTTGAGGGTATGAGTTGTTACGGATGCAGACAGATAGGTCATCTAAATATGGATTGCCCAATACTAACAAATCAGTTACCATCCTTATGTGCTACTTCATCAGCACCAGAACCTCAGCAAATATATAAGTATGAGAGGAGAGCATAGATCTGTAGTGAGGGGACATGTGACATGAGTTAGGGGACAATCGGTGGGTGATCGAGGACATACCTCCACTAGCAGAGCTCAAGGTAGGGTGTATACCCTCACATCATAGGATGCACATGTATCTAATGTCGTTGTTACAGGTATATTGCCAGTTGGTTCGGTAAATGCTATAGTATTATTTGATTCAGAATCCACTCATTCATTTATATCACCGTACTTTGTGACCTACATGGGTAGAGATACAGAAATATTAGATTCACCCATCGTTATAATTACACCAATATGAGAGCCTATAGAGGCTACACATAGAGTGAAGGCTTGCCCGGTTGAGATCGATGGGCACATGTATTATATAGATTTGGTGGTGTTAAGCACTTTGGGGTTTGATGTTATTTTGGGAATGGATTGGTTAGCTACAAATAATGCGATTGTAGATTTTCAGGAGAAGACTGTTATCTTGTACGCCCCAGATCAGCCAATTAGAGTTTACCAGGGGGACAAGAGTGTAGTACCTCCTAATTTGATATCGGTAATGCAAGCATACAAACTTCTTTGTAAGAAGAATATGTGATATCTAGCTTATCATTCGGATAGCAGGGTGGAAAAAAAAAGAGTATTGATCAAAATCCAATGGTAAGGGAGTATCCTGATGTTTTCCCAGATGAGTTGCCAAGCTTACCACATGATAGAGAGATTGAATTTTGCATAGATATAATTTCAGGCACGCAACCCATATCGATTCCTCCATATATGATGGCTCCTACATAACTTAAGGAATTAAAAGTATAGTTGCAAGATTTGCTGGATAAGGGCTTCATTCGTCCCAGTGTGTCTCCATGGGGTGCCTCAGTGTTATTTGTAAAGAAGAAAGATGGAACACCTCAGTTATGTATAGATTACCGACAGCTAAATAATGTGACGATTAAGAATAAATACCCACTACCGAGGATATATGATTTGTTTGATCAACTCTAGGGAGAACAATGTTTCTCAGAAATAGATCTTCGGTCAGGATATCATCAGTTAAAAATTAGGGCAAGCGATGTACTGAAGACAGCTTTTCAGACTAGATATGTGCATTACGAGTTCTTGGTAATGTCGTTTGTCTTGACTAATCCCCTGCTGTAGGACACAAGACCTGAGCGACGCCGTTCCTAGGCTCGCGGCCTAGTTTGGGAAGTACTGAATAACATGGAGTCGCCACCCGGTGTGAACCGGTACAAAGATTTAAGGCCGCACTCACCCCTCGCAAGGGAAGACCTCAAACCGTTGGGTTCGGAATGGTCCCTTACTTATGTCACTTGTAATGAAAGGATTCATGTAATAATTTAACTAAGCTTAAGTAACACTTATTTCCAAGAGTATCATGCTTCTAAATTCTCATATGCAAAATAAAACTTATGTGTACATTTTTACATATATCTCATATTTAAAATTGCATGCTTAACATATATCAAGGTAGCAACGAACATACAACTTTACACATCACATTCAGGAAAACACAAGCATACACATTGACCATACAAGCACACATATGGGCACTTTTCCAAGTGGTACGTGGAATTGTAGCCCAAGTACAGACCGCACTACCGTCCATTCGGAATCGGCTACAGAATTTACGTCTGGGTTTCCATCCGATATACCGCAAGAAATAATGCTCAAATGTTATCATGACATAAGCATACGAATTGTAATACATTGACGCATTTGCATAAGAAAGATCAACCAATAAGCAATTATGCATGAATATAATAAGACAGACTCAGTTCAGTGTGTGCACGTTCGTGTAGCGTTCGTAAACGCGTTCGAACGGAAATGAAACAGAATGCTCACGTTCGAGTAGCGTTCGTAAACGCGTTCGAACGGAAATGAAACAGAATGCTCACGTTCGAGTAGCGTTCGTAAACGCGTTCGAACGGAAATGAAACAGAATGCTCACGTTCGAGTAGCGTTCGTAAACGCGTTCGAACGGAAATGAAACAGAATGCTCACGTTCGTATGGCGTTTGTTAACGCGTTCGAACGGAAATGAGACCTGATGCATGATAAGGCAAAATGTATGCGGGTTCGAGTTGCGTTTGTAACACGTTCGAACGGACACGGACCTGATGCATGATAAGGCAAAATGTATGCGCGTTCGAGTTGCGTTTGTGAACGCGTTCGAACGGACACGGACCTGATGCATGAAGTGGAATGCAATACATAAACAGAAAATAAAGGGGCGCGGCGAAGTACTGCCATAAAGGTGACCTTTTGGGGCTCTTGATCTCTCAAAGAGATGACCTTTAGACGAACATACTAAGCCCATGCGCGTCACATCACACGTACAAGAATAGAACCAATCATATCAACCAAGTATGCCCGATTGAACACATCTTACATCCAATCTGAACACACATCAACCGGCGCGGCAGAGCATCGTGGTAAAGGGCTTTTAGCCCCTCCCCATAGGGGATCTCACATCACACTTACTAAGCCCATGCACTCGATTGACTTATGCATACGAAAATAAAGATAATAATGTCAAACTAAGTATGCCCGATTGAACGTATCTCGCATCCAACCGAACACACATCAACCGGCGCGGCGAAGTAGTGTCACAAAGGTGGCCTTTTCGGCTCTTTGTCTCCCAAATGGAGGACCTTTGGACTAACTCACTAAGCCCATGCGCTTGGTTGAATCGTGCATAACTAAACAACATATTGAATTCAAGTAAAGAAAACTAAATAAACAAAAGCAACACAACAAAAGAAAGATGGTGCCGTTTACCCAAGCGGTACGTGGAGTTGTGGCCCGAGTACAGATCATATTACCGTCCATTCGGAATCGGCTATGAAATTTATGTCCGGGTTTCCATCCGATATACCGCGAGAGTTGACACATCTCTCATTCATCCAATACCCACAACATACATCATACACACAACGGATACCATAAATACAGAAAATATAATCAATATAAATGACCAGAAAATAAAATGAGAATAAGTGTGAAAGATACCCTCAGGTCTAACCTTTTAAGCTGTCTCTCGGACTCGCGCTCCACGAAGATCGAAAGGGGATAAAGCTCCGCAACTTTTCTGGTTCACTGGTTTGCCTCTTCCTTTGCTGTTCGGCCACTCGAGCTACTGTTCCGACTCCGTTTTGCTGCTGTTTCCTTATGGTTTTGCTACCGTTCCCTCTGTATTTTCTGCTTATTGTTGGTGGACTGTTTTGGTGTTCTTTTTAGTGTGGTTTGGTGTGATTATTTCAAAGGTTCTAAGTTTCTTTTAGGTTATCGTTTTTAAGGGATTAAGGACTGTTTTGGGAGTGGTTTAGGTTGCCGTTTTTTTTTGTGTGATTTTCGGTGGTGGTTAGGGATTGTTTTGGTGTGATTTTCGGTGGTGTGAGGGTGAGGATCAAGGGAGTGATATGCTTGTGATGTCTAGGATTTCTTGCTACAATTCTTGTGTGAATTGTGTGTATGAGCTAGAGAGATTGGAGAGGAGGGATGGCTAGGTTAGGGGTTGTTTATATAGAGAATGGCTAGGGCTTCACCTTGTCTCACAAGGAAGAGATTTTGGCATTAAAGAGGGGATAGGATTTGGTGTTTAGCAAGGAAAGTCAAAGATTGAGGGGGGGACAAAATATTTTAATTTAGGAAGTTGCAATATTTAAATTGGTGTATATCTTATTGAATTAGGAAGTCAAATATGTGATTGGCTTTAATTGGTTAAGATTGATTTTAATTAGGCAAATCTTATTTTTAGTTTTAGTATATAATATATTTGATTTATTTATATTAGGCATGATTTTATTTTATGTTTTATTTAATTGGTAAATGATTTAAATATTTTATTTAATGTTTAATATTTATTTATTTAATTTGGGATGTGTTTTATGGGCTTTGGGGGGCCAAATGGGCTGGGGTGTGAAGCTAGCAGCAAAACCAGAATTACCGGCTCCGTTCGAACGCCTCCTCGCACGCGGCACGAACGTCCGCAATCTGCACGAGGTTCGAATGGAGGAACGAACGCAGCACCAACGAAGACAGTGAACTTGTGGAATGAACTTGATGACATACTTTTCCGAATTTCCCCTTCCGACCTCCGTTTCCCGCAATATCCTTAGCTAAAAAGGTAGTGCCTCCAATTGAGACTCATCATCGGGTTTCACATGCGAAAATGCAATGCCTACACCTGCAGCTTTTATGGATTTAATGAATATGATAGTCATACTCTTTTTGGATCGATTTGTGATAGTTTTCATTGATGATATCATGGTGTATTCACGTAGTGAGTAGGTGTAGACATTGCATTTTTGCATAAAGCCCAATGATGAGCCTCGTATGGAGGCACTACCCGATAAGTTGTGGAAGTCGCGGGAAACAGATGTTGGAAGGGAAAAATCAAGAAAATTTTAATACATCCTCAAATTTAATTCATTTGTTTAGCTTCAGATTCGCTCGGTTGATCTCTGTTTTAAATGTTAGCCTAGTTCCAAACCCCCCGCAACCTACAAAAGCCCACATGCCCATACACACCCATCCAAAACCTATGCAACCCATGCAACCCACAAAGGCCCACACGCCCAAGCCCACATCACAAAACCCAAGCCCAATCCAAAATATTCAAATCACATGTAACATATGCCAAATCCAATTAATTCATCTTCCAACTTAAAAATATTTAGAATCCAATCCCCACCAAAATTACACAAATTTCTTTCCCTAAATAAAATAATAAAATACACCCCTTAATTACATGATTTATTTCTATATTTTGAAAACCCATGCACAACTCTAACCCTAGCACACCATTATATAAAGAACACAAAACCAACCCTAATTTCCTCTCTCATTCCTACTGAATCCTCTCTCTCTCGCCCTCAACCAAAAAAATAATAAACCCTAATCACACACACTCTCTCCACTCTCCGATCCCATCTCTCTCAGCTTCTCTCAATATTCTCTCCTCTCTCACATCAAGCCACGCATACAGCTCTCCCTTTTACACAACCACTCGGCAAACCCTAAACCACACAGCTTCCTCTCTCTCTTCTCTCGCCGCTCTCCTCTTCCTATCCACAACTCGGCAATCACAAAACCTAACCCTAAAAAGTTACACACGGCAAGGTAAAGCAATCAGCCCACGACCGAATCACAACCACAAAAAGTCAAGACACACGCAACAATATCTTTCTCTCATCAACTGACACGCATAGACAAACACAAATAGCAGCCCCATTCACAAATAACAAACACAAAAAACACAAGAAGCCAAAGAACCAGCCCATAACACCAACTCACAAAAAACCAATAACCAAAGCCACTGACCGAATGAAGCAACAAACAAAATCGACAACAAACTAACAAACAAAATGACAACCCTAAAGCCTTTCACTCACGTAAACAACAACAAAAATAAGGCCAACCACGTGAACCTAATACCCCTCCAACCGACACTGCAAGCCAAATACCAAATCGACTAAACAGACCCCTATATCACCAAAATTCACTCACAAAACAGTCCCCTATATCACCGAAATTCACTCACAAAATAGTCCTCTATTTTACCGAAAATTAACTCACAAAACAGTCCCAAAACCAATCCAAAAATCACCCAAACAGCACCCTCTAAAACACCCAAAATAGTTCTAAAAATAATCACCAAACAGCAGCAAAAACAACAGAGAAAATAGCAGCAAAAACAGTCCAAAATAGCGATGGAAGACAGAGAAAACAATGAGTAAAATAACAGCGAACTCGAGTCAGAAAACTAGAAAAGTTACAGAGCATTAACCCTTCCGGCGACGACGTAACGCACTGCCGATGAGCAATTTAAAAGGTAAGATCTGAGGGCCCCTTTTACTATTTATTTTTTCAATTATTCATTGTCGATCACTCGCATGCATCGTTATATTTTATGTATAGTTTCATTTATGTTGAGTTAATGATTGCATGCCATCTCTTGCGGTATATCAGATGGAAGCCCATACATAAATTCTGTAGCCGAATCCGAATGGACGGTAGTGCGGTCTGTACTTGGGATACAACTCCACGTACCGCTTGAGAAAATTTTAAGCACGTGTTTCATTTTGTTATTTAATTTTGTGTTTATTCATCGTTTTTGTTTTATTATTTCGTTATTTATTTTCCACATGATATTGCCTTATTTGTTTATTTATGCATTGTTAATCTAGTGCGCATGGGCTAATCATGTTGGGTTAAAGGTCTTCCATTCGAGGGAAATGCATAAAGGCTACCTTTACCATGATGTTTTGTCGTGCCAGACGAAGTATGCTTGATTGAATGTGAAATACGTTCAGTCGGGCATACGAAGTCCCATATAGATATCGGTCTTGGTCGCATCTATTTTATTATTATGTTATTTACTTTTTGCGTATTATTGCTTTGTTTATTCATGCATAGTTATCTAGTGCGCATGGTTAATCATGTTGGGTTAAAGGTCCTCCATTCGAGGGAAATGCCTAAAGGCTACCTTCACCACGATGTTTTGCCGCGCCGAATGAAGTATGTTTGATTGAATGTGAAATATGTTCAGTCGGGCATACAAAGTCCCATATAGATGTCGGTCTTGGTCGCATCTCTTTTATTATTATGTTATTTACTTTTTGCGTATTATTGCTTTGTTTATTCATGCATAGTTATCTAGTGCGCATGGGCTAATTATGTTGGGTTAAAGGTCCTCCATTCGAGGGAAATGCCTAAAGGCTACCTTTACCACAATTTTACGCGCCCTTCTTCTATTGATTTCGCTATTCATCTTTTTTTTTTGTTATTTTTCATTTTTCATTTTCGCATTCATGCCGTGTTAATGGTTGAGTGTTGCCTTTCACGGTATATCGGATGGAAACCCAGACATAAATTCCGTAGCCGAATCCGAATGGACGGTAGTGCGGTCTGTACTTAGGATACAACTCCACATACCGCTTGAGAAACATTCACGCATGTGTTTGTGTCATTTTAGATACCACTTTGGTAATCTCATTCGAACACGTTCTCAAACGCTACTCGAACGCATGCATTCGGCATTATCCCGTTCGAACGCGTTTCCAAATGCTACTCGAACACATACATTCTGTTTACCGTTCGAACGCGTTTCCGAACGCTACACGAACGTGCATGCAGTGAATCAACTTCTATTCCTCATATTTCATGTATGTTTGCTTCTTTGGTCATTTCTTTTGCATTACATACTTAATCATCTCACTTTATTATTGACGTTCTTTACCGTTATTATTTATTTATATTTTTGCATTTCTTTATTTGATATGCTTATGGAATTATGCGCTCGTTTTTATTTTATTTACTTTTATGGGTGTGCAAACTTGGGTGTTGATTAAATTATCTTGCATGTGTTTCATAAGACTTGGTTATACTATTGCATAAATCCTTTCATTACAATTGACATAAGTAAATGATCATTCTGAACCCAACAGTTTGAGGTCTTCCCTTGCGAGGGGTGAGTACGGTCTTAAATCATTTCCCAGTTCACAATGGGTGGCGACTCTTTTATTCTCCGGTTTAGTTCCCCGCGAGCTACTCCGTACTCCTGATCGGGCCGCGAGCCTGGACAACGTCGCCCCAACCTCTGTACCATGCCTACAGTAGGAACACATGGAACACTTGTATCGAGTGCTATAAACATTGAGAGAACACAAGTTATTTGCTAAGTTCTTTAAGTGTGAGTTTTGGTTGTCTAGAGTGGTGTTTCTGAGGCATGTGGTGTCAAAAGAATGAATTGGTGTAGATTTCCAGAAAATTGAAGCAATTCAAAATTGGCACAGGCCCACTAGTGTGATAGAGATTCGTAGTTTCATGGGGTTAGCAGGATACTACCGGAGATTCGTGGAAAACTTCTCTAGAATAGATGTTCCGTTAACTCGATTGACACAAAAAATGTGAAGTCTGAGTGGTCAGATGTCTGTGAGAGAAGTTTCATGGAGCTTAAACAATGGTTGACCATCGCTCATGTTCTAGCTTTACCATCAGGATCATGAGGGTTTATGGTGTACTGTAATACTTCTAGAGTGGGATTGAGATGTGTATTGATGTAAAAAGGAAAAGTTACCACCAATGCTTCTAGGCAACTAAAACCTTATGAATATAATTATCCCACCCATGACTTAGAAATGGCATCAATAATTTTCGCCTTAAAGATATGACGACATTACTTGTATGGTGAAAATTTTGAGATTTTTATTGACCACAAAAGTCTTAAGTACATTCTGAGTCAAAAAGATCTTAATTTGAGGAAGAGGCGATGGATTGAGATATTGAAGGATTATAGTTGTTCAATTCAGTATCATCCTGGTAAGGCTAATGTGGTAGATGATGCCTTAAGAAGGAAATCCATGGGGAGTTTAGCTCATTTTCCAATTGAAAGGTGGCAACCAGCTAGACAGATGCAAAAATATATTTCAGATGCAGTAAGCTTTCAAGTAACAAATCAAGGAGCATTGCTGGCACATATTCAGGTCTGATTTACACCGGTGGATGAAATTAGAACTTCCCAGGAAACAGACATTCAAATCTAACAGATTATAGATAAATTAAAGCAAGGTGTGGATGAGGAGTATTATCTAGACATCGAAAATCTCATGAGAAAGAAAGGCAGAATTGTTGTTCCTCCAATTCCTGAGTTGAGAAACTCGTTGTTAGAGAAAGCCCACGCCTAATCCTATACTATGCATCCCGAAATTACTAAGATGTACCATGATCTCAAAGATCTCTATTGGTGGGATTAGGGGTGGGCAAAAAAACCGACCGAACCGAACCAAATCACAAACCGGACCGAATTTACGGTTTTTTTCTAACGGTTCGGTTTGTGGTTTGGTTTGGCCCACCCCAAACGGTTTACGGTTCGGTTCATATGCTAAACCGAACCGCACCTGTTAAACCGAACCGAACTGTTATAATTAAAAAATTATATATTTTTATAAAAAGATTTGCATTTTTCTTTTAATTTTACTTTATGTTTTCTTTTTATTAGTATGTTAATACTTTTATTCTTAATTTTTTTGTTAATACTTTTATTCTTAAATTTATTTATTAATAATTTTATTCTTAAATTTTTTTGTTTTATGGTTTATTATTGAAAGTAAGCTGTTGGATTTGTCTCTTAATTAGAATGATGGTAGCATTATTATTCGAGGTAATTTGTAAAAAATTCAATAATTAATTGTGCCTCATTTTTCAATCCTCTATTGAGTGCATGTGTTCTCTGGAGTCACAGCTTACACTGTAGCACTTCATACTATTTGTTCGCTAGACTATTTTTTTTTGTTTGTCTTCACTTAAGTGGATGAATTTTTTTTAAGTAGAATAATCTGTAAACCGAACCAAACCAATCCGTAAACCGCTGGTTTAAAAAAATTTCATTCCGAACCAAACCGTTATTTAATGGTTTGGTTTGAGAGGTAAAAAAATCAGACCGTAAAATATGGTTTGGTTTGGTTTTTAGCAAAAAACCGAACCAAACCGAACCGCGCCCACCCCTAGGTGGGATGGTATGAAAAGAGATGTAGTGGAGTTTGTTGCAAAATGTCTCACTTGTCAGCAGGTTAAAACGGAGCATCAAAGACCAGTAGGGAAACTTCAAAATTTGGATATCCCTGAGTGGAAGTGGGAGAAGATCACAATGGATTTTATAGTTGGATTTCCTCGTACCTCAAAAGGGTATGATTCCATTTGGGTGGTTGTAGACAAGTTGACGAAATACGCGTATTTTCTGCCCATAAAGACTAATTATTCAGCAGCTCAATATGTCAGACTGTATTGGGATAATGTAGTCTCATTGCATGGAATACATGTGTGTCTCAATAATCTCTGATCGAGGTTCTCAATTTACATATAAGTTTTGGAAATCATTCTACGAAGCATTCGGTTCTCAGTTACGTTTTAGTACGACGTTTCACCCTCAATCGAATGGACAGTCAGAACGAACCATACAAACTCTGGAGGATATGTTACAAGCTTATGTGGTATATTTTGAAGGTAGTTGGGACCAACATTTACCACTTATAGAGTTTGCTTATAACAATAGCTATCAGACGAGCATTCAGATGGCTCCTTTTGAAGCCGTATATGGTCAGAAGTGCGGATCGCCAGTATGATGGTTTGAAACGGAAGAACAAAAGTTACTTGGATCCGACTTGGTATAAGATGTGGTGGAAAATGTGAAGTTGATTAGAGAAAGGATGAAAACAGTTCAAAGTCGCCAGAAAAGTTATGCGGATCGCCGGAGAAAAGATTTGGAGTTTCTATTGGGTGACTCAGTGTTTTTGAATGTATCTCTTTTTAAATGGGTTATGATATTTGGCAAGATGGGTAAGCTCAGCCCTAGGTATATTGGGCTGTTTCAGATACTTCACATAGTTGGAGGTAGAGCATATGAGTTAGTACTCCCACCTAATACGGATAGAATACATCTGGTGTTTCATGTGTCTATGCTACGAAAATACTTATACGATGAAACTTATGTTCTAAAGCCTCAGACATTTGATATCTGTCAAGATTTATCCTACTTGGAATAGCCAGTAGCAATTGTGGGTAAAGAGACAATGAAGTTACGATCAAGGTGGATTCCCTCAGTTAAGGTGGTTTGGAAGCACCACAAGGGTCAAGAGACGACTTGGGAGCCATAAGCTATCATGAAAGAACAATATCCTCATTTATTTGCAGAAGGTATGTTCCTTATATTTTAAACATTTTGATTCGAGGACGAATCATTTTAAAGGGGGAGAATTTGTAATGACTCGAAATTTCATAACTCGATTAGAGTAGTAATTTAGTGACTGAGGTTAAATTTTTTCGAGCGGTGGCGAATAAATTTGGGAGATGTCATAAAGACCCGATTTTAGTCGTAGTGTTTATAATACTTGAGTTAAATCATTAGGTTCGGTAAGAATTATAAGAGTTGGACCAATACCATTATGTTTAATTCATGCTTAATTGCACTTAGACTTGTGGACATTTGTTAACAAAGCATAAAACCATTTGTCAAACCTCATCAACAAATGTCCATCACTTATGTTTCTAGTATAAAAAAATGGAAACAAAAGCTCCACACACCCCACGTTTTCTCCTCTTCTTCATTCTCTCATTTTTCAAAAAAACTCCATAGCCTAAATGCAGTAAATCTTCATTCCTCAAACCCAAAAACAAATGTTCCAAAGCCACATGAAAGTCTAGAAATGGTGAAATGAAGCTTAGGGAATTCTATTTGTGAAGAAACAATTTGATTCAAAGTGAGAAAGGTAATGTATGAAGTGAAATTGGAAATATGGGTCCTAGAAATAGCCCAGCGTCGCGACACACAAGCCCTTGCGTCGCGACGCGTATTGGAAAATGGATTTTGGTTTTGTTCCGGACTGGGCATGTCGTGACGCCGAGTGAGTAGCTTCACGACGAGTGATACATATGAGACTTACTAGTTTGCAAAATTTGCTACGCATCCCGACGCCCAACCCTCTTGCATCGCGACGCCCAGAACAGAGGATGGTTACTGTTTCCCATTTGGGTGAGCGTCGCGACGCCCAAAGTCTGTGTTACGACGCGCGGTGCTATTCTGGGGTATATTTTAAACCATTCCAGTTTTATCCTAAGACGTTCAGGGGCACTCTAAGGGTTTCGTATAGATATGTAGCCACATGATAAGTCATACTATAAGCATAAATATCAATCATTAATTGCATATACTTTTCCATTTATTACAAGGAAAACTAACTGTTTCTTTGGTATTAGATCAACGTCAAGCCACTCGGAGGTCACCTACGCCGCATACCACACCCGACTTGCCACAACACTGTGAGTGAAATACTTATTTCAGAGTTTTTAATTGTGATTTCTTATATGATTTTGCAGATCATTGATTTAATTGATTTTACTTGATATGATGATTTCATGCGAAAGAGATATATGATTTAAGCTTTTGATAAAACTTGGTTTTAGATTAATATTTTGATGATGAAAATGATTTCAAAGGTATGATTTTATGATTTTGGAAGCGTGAAGGAAAAACCCACCTCAGATGTAACTTGATACATATATGAAATTGACGGATATTGGTAACCAATCCGGATATAGAAGTGTACACACGGGATACATGACTAGAGATGATATATGCCTCTAGATCCTGGGTATTGGGGCTAGTGTGATAGCGAGGCCTCTAGACCCGGATTTTCAGAGACAGTTTGGTGACACTGATAGCACCACTGTTTATTGGCTTAAAGGCTTCGGGGAATGTGCGTACAACGCCCCAAGGCCACATGATTATGTACAGATTGACTGATGATATTTCTAATGATGATACAACTGTTTTCTTGAACGAAATACAAAAGTTTTGAAAATAAAAATTATGGTTTTTGTTTTAAGAATTCTGAAAGTTATTGCACTGATTATGAGTATTTCTAATACTGTTTGTTTTCTGGTTTTATAGATATACTCAATGAGTTCTTTATGACTCACCCACCACTCTCCAGATTTTCTTTGCAGGACTTCTCTACTGGTGAGCCAAGACTATCTTTTGGGTGATATACATCGGGGACATGAGCAGCACCGCAGTCACTAGTTGTATGGGTTCATCATGTCACTCATGTCTACATTCATATCGAATGCAGTCCCTTTTGGTTGATGTGTGATATATGTATATATATATGTGTGTGGTTGTACAATAACTGGATTTTGTATGTGTTATGTTTAATAGTTCATACATTTAGTCTATGTTGTTGTGAGTATTATTAAAAGAATGGTTGATTTCCGATTTCAGTCAGAGACTTAGGTGACAGTGGAATCCGTCACCTGCCGGTAATATTCTCGGATTGAGGATGTTACAGGTTCTATGCGGAACCAGAACAAAAATCGATTTTGCTCACCCCTAATAAATAAGTTTAATAATCAAGTACAATCATTTATTCCCAAATTATCGATCATTTAAAAATAACCAACTATTTAGTGTTTCCTATTTTTTCTTTCAAGATAAAAAATCAAACTAACTATTATATGATTTGTATGGTTAATGATAATTTTATTAGTTGGATTTTGTTATTATGGTAGTTTTGTATGATTTATTAAGTTAGGAAATATTTAATATAATTAAAAATACAAAAATTGAAAATAATTTGAGAAAAAATTTGTTGGTGGGCGCCGATTTGGGGTTGCTACACCCTTGGGGCCATGGGCGTTGTTGGGGCCCAAGATGCTCTGCTAAATGATTATGTCTTTTCTATTATCGGAGAAGTAATAATATTATGTAGTGATTTGGTTTTGAATTTGTGTTGAATTTTTAGTTCTCTAATTCAACTTATGAGGTTAATTTGATCCGAAATTTTTTATCGTTGGTCAATAAAAGTATAATTTCAAAGTTGGGTTCATTTTGAAAATGAGAAAAGTTAATGGGTTAATTTGTAAATTTCCAAGATTTAAGAACATCTCCACATTACTCTCCAGCCATTTGTGATTAATGGAAAATAATCGGGATTAATTAGAAATTAATCGGAAATCATTAGTGAATGACTCATGAGTTATTGTCGATTTGTGATTAAAGGAAAATAATAAGAGATTAATTAGATTTTAATCGAGAATGATAAATTTGACATTTTATTTTTCAAGTTCTTTTAAAAACCATTCACTTATTATGAAAATATACTAAATAATTTAATATTAGATTAAAAATCGGGATTCATGATGATTTTTAATCCTGAATCTCGTCTTGATTTTTTTTTTTTTGAAACGAAAAATTATCTTAAATCACGATTGAATTTTTTTATCCAAGATTAAGATTTTCAATCAACCCTAAATGATAGAAACTAAAACTTATATTTTCTAAAACTACATATACTTAACCTTATATTTATAAAACTATATAGATTATAGTGTCGTTATGAAAATTTATATGGTAATTGGTGTAATTTTCCTTAACAAAAGACGTATATATGTCCATTTCCATAATACTTTGATTACACTTGTATATTAGAGTAAAATTTGAGGCGTCTAATGTTATTTTCCTAAACTTAAAATGAAGCTGAGGTGAGCAAATCCAGACCCGACTACGGTTCCGGTTTGAAATCGAAACCGAACCAGAATCAGGACCGATTTCGTACGGTTCGATTAGAATTCTAACCCTAGTCGAATCTTTGGAAGCCAATGGTTCCAGTTCAAATAATTTTTTATTTTTAAAATTCAATATAATTTAAAAAATAAATAATATAATATAATAAGTTTTTAATTTAATATAATGAAATTCAAATAAATAATTTTTTTATTATATTTAATTAGTAATAATATCCAATTATAAATTTCTTTAAAATTTAATTTATATTTTTAAAATTATTTTTATTTTTTAAATAAATGGAACAGGAATTGAATCTGAATTGTCCGGTTTGATTCTGATCCCACAAACATGAAATCGGGAACATGATGATTCAGTTCCGGAACTGAACCGAACCGGTAGTCAGGTTTAAGCAAATCACTAGTTGATAAATTTTTTTTATAACGTCCTCTACTTTTAAAGCACTAATTATCAGACAGAAGCCATACGAAGACTTATAACGTCTCTACTTTTATTAATCAAATCAACTCATTTGACATCAAAATATTCACAACAATCGCACAATTTTTTTTTTTTTTTTTTTTTTTTATTATTGTTGATGGTGTTTTTTAAGCACTATGATATTTAAGCAGTACGGCAGAGGTAAAAGGGTAACTCCCTTTTTGATCGAGATCATTAAACCGACCCGACCACATGAGTTAGGGGCCGAGCACTTATGATCGGTAACCCGCCCACTTAAGATCAGATGACCGGGCATTATCAGATCGATAGCAGCATTCTCAGTTCGAAAGACCATCATGATCGACCTCATGAAGACCGGGAATATGACAGGAACGCTCCAGAAGATAAGACATCATATTCTTACGGATAAGAAGATAACTTATCCTACTTTCATGGGGAAATGTTGATAAGTCAGTGTCCTAATAGGATATGGGAAGTGAATGAGTCAGTGTCCTAATAGGATATGGGAAGTGAATGTAGTTTCAACTAGGAATCCTTATGAGAAAAAGAATCTGATTTCTTCACTATTATAAATAGAAGGGGAGAGTGTAAGTAAAGGGAATGAAGATCATTACCATCAGACTTGTAAATAAAAACAGAGCAGAGAATCACATCTCAGTAATAAAAGTATCATCCGTTTTGTGCAAGTGGACGGAAGTTGGATCTGATCCGCCGAACCACGTTAAATCTCTTTGTCGATTGGCGTATTATCTGTCTTTTGCCAAATTTATTTTTGGTTCCCACAACCAAACAAATTCACTATTGAGGGATGATTGTCCTGGGTAATATTCCCATATTGGCCACCAAAATCAGCAGTAAACAATTATATTTATTTATTTATTTATGAATGTCTTGAAGATTAAGAGAGAGAGCGAGAGAGGATCTGATAGTGATACTGATACAACGTAATTTAAATAAAATTGAGGGAGGATTTTAGGGTTTAGGGTTTGATAAGACGGCCAATCAATGGCGTCCACGTCGCAGTCGTTGCGCTACATCGGACCTGCTGCGTCCGGCCCTGGCGGCGGTAGCTTGGACGCGCTTAATAGAATCCTTGCTGACCTCTGCACTCATGGTAACCCTAAGGTAACGATCTTAAAATGTAGAATTTTAGTTCTTGTTAGTGATCCTAGGTGTCTTAAAGTCATTACAGGTGATCGAGAAAGAAAAATGAAAATTAGCTGGTTTGTTTAGTCTAAGCTCCGGTTTCATAGTTGAAATAAGCTTAATTCTAGCTGACTTCTGCACTCATGGTAACCCTAAGGTAAATGATGTTTTCTGTTTGTTTCTTGCGGAAATTATGGATGATGTCGAATTTTAGTTCTAGTGTCTCCGTGATACTGGCCCTGGAGGTTTAGTTGGTCTCTTGAATCAGTTCAGTTGATCGAGAAAGAAAAGTGAAAGTAGTTGATTTGGTTTAGTGTAAGTTCTAGTTTCATTGTTGAAAATCACTAATAGTATCCTTGCTGACATTGCACTCATCGAAACCCTTGTTTATGGTTTTTCTGTTTGTTTCCCGGAAAAATTGTGGAAATATAGAATTTTAGTTCTTGTTAGTGGAAACCCTGGTACTGGAGGTCAGTTCAGTTGATCGAGAAAGCAAAGTATAATTAGTTGATTTGGTTTCTTCTCAGTTTTAGTTTTGTATTTTAAGGAAGTTATGTGGAACTCTTTGGAAAGTTTTGGTGTTAGTATTTATATAACTCCTAGGAATTAGGAGAAGGAAAATGTAAGATTAATTAATTGACCTTTTCTGTTTTTTCCTTGAGAAAATTTGGAAATGAAGAAAATGTTGAATTAGGTTTAATTTTATTGTCTTTGTACAAAAATTGAGTTCTTGTTAGTGATTCTGGAGGTAGTACTTAAAATTCAGTCAATTATCAAGTCTTTATATATATTATTGGAAATTATCAGCGGTCCACTCGATCTATAGCGAAAGTTCGAAAAAAACATCTCGTTTTTAAATTTATTTTAAAAATGGACATTTTCCACCCAAAATTTAGTAATTATGAATATTTTGCACCCAAAAACCAGTAATGAAAATGGCATTTTACACCAAAAAAAGTGCAATTTGGGTGGAAAATGTCTTTTTTTAAAAGGATTGGGTGGATCGCTGATAAATTTAAAAAACGATGTGTTTTTTTTTTGAAATTTCATTAAAGATCGAGTGGACTGCTGATTATTTCCCTATATTATTTAGTTGCATAGAAAATGGAACATAAAAAAGAAAAAGAACTATAAACTCAGTTGATTTTGCACTCGTTGTCAGATTATTCAGCTATGATGAACTTTATATTTTGATGGGAAACAATAACTTTTTAGCAGTATATCACTAAGTTATAGTTTGTTATATTCCATTATTTTATAGGAGGGGGCTTCTTTAGCTTTAAGGAAACATATAGAAGAACAAGCACGTGATCTTGGTGGAGAAGCTTTTTTCACGATTTATGGATCAATTATATGATAGAATTTCCGGACTATTAGAAAGCAATGATGTTGCCGAAAATTTGGGGGCTTAAGGGCCATTGATGAGTTGATAGATGTGGCGCTTGGCGAAAATGCCTCCAAGGTTTCAAAGTTCTCTAGTTATATGAGGACCGTGTTTGAGGTGAAGCGTGATCGTGATATTTTGGTCCTTTCTAGTAAAGTTCTTGGCCATCTAGCAAGGGCAGGTGGAGCAATGACTGCTGATGAAGTGGAGTTTCAGGTTTTTTTTTGTGTGTTATCTCTGGTTTGTTATGTATGGTTGTCTATGTGAGCGCCGCGTGATATATGGTGTTAATTGGTTGCAGGTGAAAATGGCACTGGATTGGCTTCGTGGGGATAGAGTAGAGTCTCGGCGTTTTGCTGCTGTCTTGATCTTGAAAGTAAGTTTGAGCTTTTTTTGTCTGTTGATGCTCACAAAAATTGCATAGTTTCTGTGGGTTTTTTCCCTTTCTTTGATCTTTTTCCCTTATTGGGTGTATGCGAGGAATAGATGGGAACTTGGCATGTGAAAATTTGTCACTACATATGCTATGGGAATATTCTTTTATGTAGAAAATGATGGATTCTTACTCCATCTTTTTCCATCATAAGGAATTTTATTATTTCTTTTAATTGAAGTTCGTATGTATTATCGTAATTATATTGCTTACTAAGGATAGTGTTTGTGTTTCTTTTATTCCTGAAGGAAATGGCAGAAAATGCATCAACTGTGTTCAATGTTCATGTACCTGAATTTGTAGATGCTATCTGGGTTGCATTGAGGGATCCGACTTTGGCTGTTAGAGAGCGGGTGTAGAGGCATTGCGTGCTTGCCTTCGCGTTATTGAAAAGCGTGAGACACGCTGGCGTGTGCAGTGGTTAGTTACGGACCTTTGAAAATTTTAATTTGATGACAGTTAGTTAATTTGTTTGGCACCAAGAAGACTAGAACTTTGTTTTTGGGGAGAAAGAGGAAATAGGAAAAGAGTAAATAGAAAACTCTGCTTGAAAGTGTGATAGGTATTGTTGAAGCTTTATTTATCGTGTGTAATGTTGCCTCATTGCCGATTCTTTTACAGTTATAATACCCACTTTCCATGTAAATGGATAAAGGATTTGAATGAGACAACTGTCTTGTTCAACCTTGTCTCCGTAGGAGCTAGCAAAGATGAACTGTAAATAGAATGATCTAATTTGATTTTACTTGCCCGGAGAATTTCGTTTCTCAGTACACTTCCTGAAATCAATGTAGTTATCATCTCTTTGTGCTTGCATTATGATAGTATTAAACACATTGAGGTCTGTCTTGTGTTCTTGTTTTTAATATTTTTCACGG
Organism: Zanthoxylum bungeanum; assembly: GCA_019454045.1. Lineage (NCBI taxonomy): Eukaryota > Viridiplantae > Streptophyta > Magnoliopsida > Sapindales > Rutaceae > Zanthoxylum > Zanthoxylum bungeanum. The sequence continues at coordinate 28,095 of SKCR01044750.1, forward strand.
TAAATAATTCCAGTTGTAATCTCTGTGACAGGTATTATCGAATGTTTGAGGCTACACAAGATGGGTTAGGTAGAAATGCGCCAGTGCATAGCATACATGGTTCTTTACTTGCAGTTGGGGAGCTTTTGAGGTTGGTAGAGATTTGTGTTTGGCTTCTGAAGTTGTTTCCTGTTAGAAATAGGAAAGTATCTTTAAGATTGCTAGGGATATGGTAATTGATTGTAATTGATTGTGTGTAATTATGTGTAGATCTATTTACCTTTTATAGAGAAGGCTGAAGGCTATATAAAGCCTATTCTTGTATAGTTTAAATCAAGAAAAAAAAAAGAGGGTTTCCTCAATTTCTCATTGTATCAGTAGGTTGACCCTAGGGTTTATTTTCACCTTTTTTTTTCGGGTGTCTTTGTTCCCGCGTCACTATTCACGCATCACTGTTCACGCACACTGTTCACTGTTCCGGCGATATCCCTGAACTCAGACGGTGCTGATTTCCCTCTTACGAGCCAACCTCCTTCCCTCAGTCGCACGCGCCACAGCCTCTCTCTCTGCGCAACTGACTCCACTATGTTTTCACTGTCACAAGGTTGGCCATACTCGGGAGCGTTGCTATCAACTCAATGGCAAACCACATCCTCCTACAGCTAAGGTTGCTCAGGTTGATCTTTCCGCTTTCTCCGTCCTCGGACTACTCCGACCAACCCTCTCAGAATGTTACTCTATCTGAAGCCGAATATGCAGTTTTCCTCCAGTATCAGGCCTCTCAGTCATCGTCCTCTGCTTCCGTTGCTCATACTGGTAATTCTGTTGCCTGCATCACTAAGTCCTCACCATCGGGCCCATGGGTCCTGGACTCTGGCGCCTCTGATCACATTTATGGTATGCCAAAACTTTTGTCTTCTTTAACTAGTTCTCATTCTCTTCCTATGGTTACCCTTGCTAATGGTTCTAAAACTGTCGCTAAAGGCATTTGACAGACCTCTTCTGTTCCTTCATTGCCTCTGCAATCTGTGCTTTATGTACCAGGTTGTTCTTTCAATCTTATTTCTGTTAGTAAACTCACAAATGGTCTGAATTGTTCCGTCACATTTCTTAATCATTCTGTTCCTGTACGGGACCATGTACGGGACATATGATTGGTACAGGACGTGAGTCACAAGGCCTTTATCATCTTACTCAGTCATTACCTGCGGTCGCTTGCACCTCCACCGATTCTGCTGATGTTCTCCACAACCGTTTGGGTCACCCTAGTCTCTCTAAGCTCCAGAAGCTAGCTCCGCAACTTTCTTCATTATCTTCACTTCCATGTGAGTCGTGTCAACTTGGGAAACATACTCGTGTACAGTTTCCCAAGCGAGTCAATAATCGGGCTGCGTCCCCTTTTGAGTTAATTCATTCTGATGTTTGGGGTCCGTGTCGTGTCAACTCTGTTATGAGATTTGGTATTTTGTGACATTTATTGATGGTTACTTTCGAAATACTTGGTTGTTTTTAATGAAAGATTGTTATGAGTTATTTCTTATTTTCAAAAATTTGTGCTAAAATCAGAACTCATTTGGTGTTCCTATTCGTGTATTTCGTAGTGATAATGCTAATGAGTATTTTTCTGCTCCTTTTACCACCTTTATTCTCTCGGGTATTCTCCATGAGTCCTCATATGCCTATACACCCCAACAAAAAGGTCTCGCTGAACGTAAAAACAGACATCTCATTGAGACTGTTCGTACCTTATTAATCCATAACCATATACCTTTCGATTCTGGGGGGATGTTCTTCTTACCGCTTGTTATCTCATTAATCGCATGCCTTCATCTGTTTTACAAGACCAAATTCCCCACTCTATCTTATTTCCCAACCAACCTCTCTATTCGGTGCCACTTCGCATATTTGGCTGTGTATGTTTTGTCCATAATCTAACCCCGGGACAAGATAAACTTTCTGCTAAGTCTACTAAATGCATCTTCTTAGGATATTCCCGGCTTCAAAAAGGGTACCGTTGTTATTCTCCAAATAATAACCGCTACCTCATCTATGACGACGTTACATTCTTCGAGTCATCGTCTTACTTCTCTCCTAATACCCGACTCTTCCCACCCCTTCTGTGGAACTGCCTGTACCATTTTTCCATCCTCCACTTGAGACTGTGCCACCACCTCGTCCTCTTCAAGTATACCACCGTCGTCCTCGCTCCCTATCTTCCGTCAGCATTGACACTGCAGTCACTGACTCACAACTTGCTCCAGCTCCTGCCTGTACAGTGGACCTTCCGCCCCTCCTAGCCTATTGCCACCAGTAAAGGTATTCATTCCACCCGTAATCCGTATCCTATTTATACATTTCTCAGTTATCATCGTTTATCTGCTCCCTATTTTGCTTTTGTCTACACCTTGTCTTCTGTCCCTCTTCCTAGAAATGTCCATGAGGCCTTATCTGATCCAGGATGGAAACAAGTGATGATGGATGAAATGGCTGCTTTACACTCCAGTGGCACTTGGTATTTGATTCCGTTACCCCCTGGAAAATCTACAGTTGGCTGTCGATGGGTTTATGCGGTAAAAGTTGGTCCTGATGGGCAGATTGATCAACTCAAGGCTCGCCTGGTTGCTAAAGGTTATACCCAGATATTTGGTTTGGACTATGGTGACACTTTTTCTCTTGTAGCCAAAATTACTTTCGTCCGTTTGTTTTTTTCCATGGCTGCTAAGCTATGCGTCACTGGGCGCTCTATCAGCTACACATCAAAAATGCCTCTCCAGGAGGAAGTCTATATGGAGCAACCACCTGGTTTTGTTGCTCAAGGGGAGTATGGTTTGGTTTGGCGACTTCGTCGCTCTCTGTATGGTCTAAAACAATCTCATCGTGCTTGGTTTGGGAGATTTAGTACTGTCATTCAGATATTTGGTATGATTCGTAGCGAGGCTGACCACTTGGTTTTCTATCGACATTCCAATGGCCAATGCACTTACTTGGTTGTATATGTGGATGCTATAGTCATTACTGGAAGTGACCAAGAGGGCATTCGACAGCTGAAAACACACTTATTTAATCATTTTCAGACTAAGGATTTGGGACCACTCAAGTATTCCTTGGCATAGAAGTAGCTCAGTCTCATACTTGTATAGTCATCTCTCAGAGAAAATACGCTATAGACATTCTTCAGGAAACTGGCATGTTAGATTGTAAACCTATTGACACGCCCATGGATCCACGAATGTTAAACTTCTACCAAAAGAGGGAGAGCCAGTGGAAAACCCTGAAGAATACGGGAAACTAGTTGGAGAGCCGCTAAAAGATCCTGGACGATACAGACGGTTGGTTGGAAAGTTGAACTATCTTACAATTACTCGCCCATATATCTCATTCGCAGTCAGTGTGCTTAGCCAGTTCCTGCAAAACTCCATGTGAGAGTCATTGGAATGCTGTCATACTCATTCTTAAATACATCAAGAAAACGCCAGGACAAGGGTTATTGCATGAAGATAAAGGCAATACTCAGATAGTTGGATATTCTAATGCAGATTATGGAGGCTCTCCGTCCGACAGGCGTTCTACTACAGGATATTGTGTTTTAATTGGAGGTAACCTAGTATCCTGGAAAAGTAAGAAACAAGCCGTTGTCGCCAGATCTAGTGCAGAAGCAGAATATCGAGTTATGGCCTTGGCAACATGCGAGTTAGTATGGTTAAAACAGTTGTTATAAGAATTAAAGTTTGGAGGTGGGACACAAATGAAGCTAATTTGTGACAACCAGACAGCTCTACATATAGCATCTAACTCTGTGTTTCATGAAATGACCAAGCACATAGAAGTTGATTGTCACTGTATCAGAGAGAGAATTTTATCTGGATGCATGGTCACTTACTTTGTCAACTCTGAAGGACAATTAGCAGACATCCTTAGTAAGTCTCCTCGCGGTCCTCGTATTGATTTTATTTGTAACAAGCTTAGTGCATATGATTTATATGCTCCAACTTGAGGGGAGTGTTAGAAATAGGAAATTATCTTTAAGATTGCTAGGGATATGGTGATTGATTGTAATTGATTGTGTGTAATTATGTGTAGATCTATTTACCTTTTATAGAGAAGGCTGAAGGCTATATAAAGCATATTCTTGTATAGTTTAAATCAAGAAATAAAAAGAGGGTTTCCTCCATTTCTTCATTTCCTTTTCTAGTTGAGTAGATTGGCTATGTGAAAAAGAGTGCTTGCCCGGTTTCCATTTATCACTTGTCTCTTTTCTTTTGATTGCTATGGTCGCCTTGTCCATTGCTCAGGCTCAAATTGCTCAGTCAAAGTGAAAATGGTAACCAAAGAAAAGAAAAATCAGAATAGGATATTGTGTGGTGTGTGTGTGCGCTACTGTAGACTTTAAATCTCATGCTTTCATTGAGTTATAAGTATCTGAAATTGGTACACTTCCATATAAGAAAACTTTGTTGACTGCTTGATACTTCTGTTGTTCGCTTCTCCTATGTTGCAAAAGTTTGTTGTTCTTGGAAATGGGTTAAATTAGAAAAGCGAATACCAAAACATAAAATTGGCCTCAGAACAAAAAACTGCAGACTTTAGAAAACTCTTCCTTGCTGTCTGTGATGCCTTGGGGATATATGTCTGCATGGGTGTGCTTGCTTGTTTGTTTCATCTGGTGCTTTGACATATATGGCTCAAGGTTGCTTCCTTTACATTTTAATGTAGCCTATTTATTCTTTATTCTCTCTTTGTATTTCATGAAGAGCTTTGACTTATAGTGTACATGAGTTGAGCTCCTTCATTAAAGCTCTCCTGTTTGTAGAATAGATCACATGTTACATGATGTAAAGATATAACAATCTGGCTGTTGTTTACCCTTGTTTTCTTTTATTTTTTGGTGTTTGATGTGGGTATTATGGAAACATTATCTGGACAGACAGAAATACGGGTGAGTTCATGATGTCTAGATATAGAGAAGTCGCTGAGATTGTGCGGAGATACTTAGACCACCGGGATCGGCTTGTATGCCTTAGCATAACTTCACTGCTACCTCGCATTGCCCATTTCTTGCGTGATCGATTTGTTACGAACTACTTGAAGGTTTTTGGAATTTACTCCCTCTTTTTATCATAAATTAATTGTCACTGGTATGATAAAATATGGGAAGATATCATATTTACATATATAACATTTGTTTCCTTGATAATGTGTGCATGGAATTTTGTATCTTGCAGATATACATGAAACACATTCTCACGGTTCTGAGAATACCAGCTGAACGTGACAACGGGTTCATTGCCCTCGGGGAGATGGCAGGTGCTTTGGATGGAGAGCTTTTCCATTATTTGCCAACAATTACATCTCATTTACGTGAAGCTGTAAGATACAGAGAAAGTTGGCTGACATGAGTCTCATGACAGATTTTATTTTGTTCTATTTTCCTCATGGTTACAAGTTGTTGTACTATGCTGTTTTTCATTGATTTGAAACTAGATTTTCTATTGTTGTCATATTTTATATGTAGATTGCTCCACGCAGAGGTAAACCCTCTCTTGAGGCTCTGGCTTGCATTGGAAACATTGCAAAAGCCATGGGTGCCGTCATGGAGCCTCATGTTCGTGGTCTCTGGATGTTATGTTTTCTTCCGGTCTTTCCATTACACTTGTCAATGCCCTTGAACAAATTACTGTCAGGTACAACTGGGGCATCCTGTACTTTTTGTTAAGATTTTTTTTTTTTTTTTTTTCGGTTATTTGATTAAGGAATTTTGACCTTCTGTGACATTGGTTGCTGTTTCAGTATTCCTTCGCTGCTACCAACCATTCAAGATCGGCTGCTAGATTGCATTTCATTTGTACTTTCAAAATCCCAATATTCTCAGGCAAGGCCACCTTCTGCCCCTGGTCGGGGAAATATGATGAATGTCCCTCAGCAAGTTTCAGACCTTAATGGTTCAGCTCTACTGCAACTTGCTTTGCAGACTCTCGCTCTCTTCAATTTCAAGGTTTATATACCGATATTCTGTAATTTGAAACATATTTTAACCTTAAATTTTATTCTGAAACTATCATATTGTCCAGGGTCATGAACTTCTTGAGTTTGCTAGAGAATCAGTTGTTGTATATTTGGATGATGAGGATAAAGCTACGCGAAAAGATGCAGCTTTGTGTTGTTGCAAATTAGTTGCAAGTTCTTTATCTGATGTATCATGTACACAGTTTGGTGCTAGCAGGTCTAATCGAACTGGCGGGAAGCGACGCCGTCTTATAGAGGAGGTTTGATCATATATAAAATTGGCTATTTTATGTTATTTTTAAATGTAACAGAGTCTATGTCCTGCATGTTTAATGTTGAATGCAGCTGTCTGTTGTATCTCTTTGTTTCTCATATGTCGGGCTTCTGCAGCTTGTGGAGAAGCTTCTCGTCACAGCTGTTGCTGATGCTGACGTTACAGTTTGCCTTTCTATCTTTTCCTCTCTGCATGGAAACAGAGGTTTTGATGACTTTTTAGGACAGGCTGATAGTCTGAGTGCAGTTTTTGCTGCTTTAAATGATGAGGTATGGTTTCAAGTGGTTTGATTTTTGACGTTCTTAGATATATGAAATTGACCTTTTAACTTCTATGTTTGAAGCTACTGAATCTAACTACAGTAGTTATTTTTACTTATTTTGTCAAGAAATCTGCTTTGCCATTTTGAAAGTTGTTTTAAGCTTCAGGATGCAGTCTGTGCACGGCTTCATTGTTGTTGGATAGCTTGTTTCCTTTTTTCTCTATGAATGATAAGAAGCAATAATTTTATTCAGAAGTTGAAAACTATGAAGTAAGGAAAGGAGGATCAGCGGTCATCCTATGCAAACAAAAAATTATTAGAGAAAACAATACAAGGCTGCAAGGGATCCAAAAAATTACTCCTAGACAACATTCTTCCAATCCATGAAAGGGAACTTCTTGAAATTCATCAGGAAGTTGTTGAAACCTAAGCCTGTAATGAAGTGAATATGTTCTTCTCCTCCAAAATATTTCAACTTTTCTTCTTTTCTTGAAAACTTGTACTCTTTCTTTCAGTTAAAGCAATCTTATAAATTGTTTTATTGCACATCTCATTAAAATTTCACCTCTTTCTCTTCCAAAGTCTATGCTAAACTCTTGATAAGCTAATTGAGGCAAAAGTGAAAAGCCAAACTAGCTCTAGTAAGCCTAAATATTTACCCATAAACACCAGTACTCATCTTTTTTGAAGTTATTATACCTTAAAGGACTCTTTTACAATTGTCTTACCACTATAATCTGTTTTGTTTAATCTTACTGCAAAGCCGTATATATGTATGTGCAATTAGACATAGTTGTAAGGACTAGCGTTTGGAGTTCTCTTCTATGCCTTCAAGTTCTAAATTTTTTTCTACCTGTATAAGATTGTTTTGCAATTTACAAAATGTTCTGTCTGAATGATTACATGCTGAAATATGATATTTCCTTGCATCAAATTAGAATTTTATATTGGGGCTGTTATTGAGAATCTGATTGTTTCTGTTGCAACAGGATTTTGATGTTCGAGAGTATGCAATCTCCCTAGCTGGGAGATTATCAGAAAAAAATCCTTCATATGTTCTTCCAGCTCTTCGTCGCCATCTCATTCAGTTGTTGACATATTTAGAGCAGAGGTGATGTTCAAAGGGTGATAGAACTACAGTTATCAATGGTTATTGTTTGAAATTTTTAGTTGTTTTGGGAGACTCCGGGGGTAGAGGAAATAATATCTATATTTTGCTATGGGGTTATACTTTATAGTGCCAGATATTGACTTCTATTGTATTGTCAGCAGTGCAGATAGCAAATGCAGAGAAGAAAGTGCAAAGTTACTTGGTTGTTTAATACGGAACTGTGAAAGATTAATACATCCATACATTGCTCCAGTACACAAGGTTTAGTTATTTATGTGTTGTTTTTAACATTTATTCTGTTCTATTCATCCTGATAATAAGTTTTTTCATTTCTGCCTTCCTCCACTCATGTAATGACTGTTTGATTTTTCAGGCACTTGTGGCAAGACTTCTTGAGGGCACTGGGGTCAATGCCGATAATGGTATTATCAGTGGAGTTCTTGTAACTGTGGGAGATCTTGCTAGAGTGGTGGGTGAACTTTTACTTTTTAAGATAGGTTACTTGTTATGCATAATGCTGTGCCTCTTTTGCTTAGCCTTTTGGTGGATGGGTGGCCACAGAGATGGGGCTTGGTGCTATCCGTAATTTGACTCACCGTCATGTGAACATAAGAGTGTATACAGTCAGTTTCAATTTATAAATCTGGAACATGTTTGGTCGAGAAGAAAACAAATTTCTCGTTTTACAACTGCTGCTAATCCTTGGGTCTAGAAAGGCTGTCAAGTTTCAATGAATCTATTGTTATTAAGCTCATTTTTTTTTTTTTTAATTTTTTAATTTTTTTAATCTTATATCAGTTTTGTGCTGTGAATTTTGTTTAGGGTGGTTTTGGGATGAGACAGTATATATCCGAACTTATGCCTTTAATTGTTGAAGCTCTATTGGATGGAGCTGCTGTCACAAAACGTGAAGTGGCTGTTTCAACTCTTGGTCAAGTTGTACAGAGTACTGGGTATGTGACATTTATCTTTTGTTGCTTTATTTTCTATACCTTGTAGGACTTATATTTTCTTGCGAGTCACATCTTGTTCTATGCTTTTGAAGATATGTGATAACTCCATATAATGATTACCCACAATTGCTTGGGCTGCTCTTGAAAATGTTGAATGGTGAGCTAGTATGGTCTACCAGACGTGAAGTGCTCAAGGTAGCTATTTATGGACAATGCTCACTTATATCCTTTATATGTTCTGTCATGCTAAAAGTATTCTTGGGCTTCACCAGGTTCTTGGTATTATGGGTGCTCTGGATCCTCATGTGCATAAAAGAAATCAGCAATTGTCAGGGTCACATGGAGAAGTTACCCGTGCCGCCAGTGATTCAGGCCAGCACATTCCACCAATGGATGAATTACCAATGGACCTTTGGCCATCATTTGCTACATCCGAAGATTATTACTCAACGGTAGTAATCATACCTGATGTATGCTCATTATTATTATTATTTTTTTCTGGTTGCTATTAATTCTCTATGTTCTTTTGCATTCAGGTTGCTATTAATTCTCTTATGCGGATACTTAGGGATCCTTCACTTGCTAGTTACCACCAAAAGGTGGTTGGGTCTCTTATGTTCATATTCAAGGTATGTATAAAATAAGGATTTACCTTTTTCACATATTATATTGATTATGTCTTATGTGGCTTCATTTTTTTTCTTTTTGCGAGGTTAGTCAATGGGTCTTGGCTGTGTTCCTTACTTACCAAAGGTTTGTTTAATCACTTTTCAGTTGTAGTCAATTCTCTCGTCTGTAACATTTTTTATGCATATAGTTTGATTGTAATGTTAGTTTCCCGAGAGTGCCAAATGATCTCACTGACATATGTATGTATGTGTTCTCACTGACATGTATCTATGTGTTCTCACTGACATATGTATCTATGGCATATGTATGTATGTGTTTATATATATGTATTCTTTGTAACCCCATAATGAAACTGCTCATGTTTTCCTGGATATGCTCAAAAAGTGGTTCTTTAATCCCAAGTATAAGAGTGTCGAAGTAAAAAAATAACTCGATAAGACCGGGTTCGATACACATGGAATAGATTTAATAGGATAAAATAACAATTTAAGTGAAAATGAAAAGACTGGATTTTTTTGAAGTGATTGAAAAATTTTAAATTGGATTGCAACAATAAAATAAATACTGGGGTTAGGGGATCCACTTTTAATATTAAATTTAGAAATCTCACTTGTTATAATATATAAATTGTCATTATTACCCAGTTAATTTATTTCAAGAATTAATTATGTCAAAACATATAAAACCAGCCATAAAGGCGGTAATAACTTTTGTCTATAACAAGTCCAGTTAGGAACTTAATTATGCCAAATAAATAAAACCAGCCATATATGCGGTAACAAAGTTTGTCAATAATTAATTCAGAATTAAAATAAATATTAATCATTAGATTACAATTTATATATTATAATATAAGTGAGATTAATCTAAATTTTCATATTAAAAGCTTCACCTTTTACCCATGTAAAAAGAAATTAGCTATTCATAATTTGAATAAAAACACACATAATTTTATTACTAAAAGAAAAAAATTACAAGAAAGCTTTAAAAAAAATTAACACACACAAGAGCTGAATCCTTTCACAGAATTTCAGCGAGAAAACGTGAAGGATTGCTAATGAAAATGAGGTGCAGAGCACCTCTATTTATAAAAATTTTGCAAGTTTTCTCCACCATTTTCTCCACCGAACATGTGGAAGTTTGACAATTATAAATTGTCATTTTTAATTTTTTTTTGATAATGACTTTAATAATTACACATAACACACTTTGGCTTCTTTGTCAATTTCGGTCTTTAAAATTTCAGAATTAGAAAATCGTCAGCATTACAGTTGTAGATCTTTGAGTCTTCTTTCATCTGAAACTGGAATCACTTCAATCCGATATCGAAGTAAAAAGTTATGGCCAAAATACAAACATTGCACATGGCTGAAATTTCCGAAGTTGTACACTGTTAGAACACCCTATTAAATTTCTTGTCTCCAAAATCCAAATGTTAAGTTAATTTTTCTAGATTTGCATCCAAAGTATTATTTCGCCTACATAAAAGATAAACATCACAATAAAAATATATAAAACATAAATTTAATTATTATTTTATAAATATGCTAAATTAAGGGAATTAATGAAACTATAAGTGTAAAATGATTAATTTTTCTTTTAATAAATGTACACTTTTAGTGTTCATCATTCCTTATCTTGAAAAGTTTATGCAATTTAAAAACTCCTGAACCGAAGTTTGTGAATCATATATGCTGAGAGCCTTATCACGTGTGAAATATTTATATATTTTTCCGTGTCATCATTGGCATGGAGAAAATAACCAAGTAACTCGGGAATAATCATCCACAAATATCACAAAATACCGAAAATCATTTTTAGACAAAATAGGACAAGGACCCCAAATATCTGAATGAACTAACTTAAAGGGGGACGTAGCTCATTTATTGACACGAGTTTGGTACGACACTTTATGGTGTTTTGCAAACTGACACGACTCACAATCTAACTACGAGACAGATCGCAAGCTAGGGCATAACTTGTGAAGACTCTGAAGAGATGAATGACCAAATCGACAATGGAGTTGAAAAACATAAGCCCGACTCGTACACGCAATCGATCGCGGAACTGGCTCATGTGAGTCAAGAACATAGATTTCTCCCACTTCGCGACCTCTACCAATAATCTGTTTCAACTTGAGATCCTGAAAGAAATAGTAATTAGGGAGAAAATTAGCAGAACATTTGAGTGTATTTGTTAATTTACTGACAGACAATAAATTAAACGGAAATTGAGGAATACAAAGAACTGAACGCAATGAAAGAGAATTATTAAGATAGTACACTCCCGATAACAAGAGAAGTGGATCCATTGGCTAAAGTAACATGAGGAAGCGTAGAGGATGAAGTGAAATAAGACAAAATACCTGAGTTCCCAGTCATGTGATCAGAAGCACCTGAATCAATAATCCAATGATGGGAGGAAGTGGATAGACAAGCTCCGGGACTACCTGTTTGTACCAATGAAGCATTAGAAGGCTATGTATCTTGTTGTGACGCATAAAACTGAGTCAGTTTTGCATATTCATCGGCAGAGATAGTAACCCGTGGTGCAGGAGGATCAAGAACAAATCTGGTAGGAGCAGGTGTAGGTAATATACCACTTTGGCCAGCTGCATGTGCTAATTTCTGTTCTCCCTATATCTGTGGTGGATTCCCATGTAACTTCCAACATGCACTATTCATATGACCTATCTCTCCACAATGATAGCACGTACGAGGACCACTTCGACTACCTCCTCTGCCTCTTCTATAGTTGCCTCTACTACCTCCTTTTGATATCAATGTTCTAAAATGCGCTAGGTGCTAGTCGGGCGGCGACCCAACGCCTAGCGCCTAGTTGGGGCCTAGGCGATTAATCGGAAACTTGAGAATTTTTATAATTAGGTTTAAGATTTGGTATGATTTGGAAAAATTAATCATAGAGAAATGTTGTTTGAGCAATGGGTAATATTTATAAATGGTCAATTTGATGAGAAACTAACAAAAATTGAATAAATTAGAGTTTTTCGAAATTAGGGTTTATGCTTCAAATTGGGATTTTTTCAAATTGATAAGTTAGAGTTAATTTTGTAAAATTAAAAGGTTAGGGTTAGGATTGGGGAGTGAAATTCGGCACGAAAAAACAATTAATTTCGAATTATGCGTCAGTCGACAACGGTTTGACCGCCGTTGACCGACAAATTTGCCTGCGAAAATTTGCCTGAATGGGCCCGGGTGAGCGCCTGGCCCCAACGATTTGGGGCCAGGTGCGGTGGCGCGTTTTAGAACATTGTTTGATATGTCTCCCCGCGAATGAGTACTAACCAAGGTTGCTAGCTCACTTGTGATAACTGCTTTAGGATTGTCAAAAACTGGATCCTTTCCCATACGAACAAGGCGAGCATAAACATCACTCAAAGATGAAGGTAACTCATTGCTCGCAAGTATATGACTTCGAGCCACTGCATACTCGTCCCCAAGACCAGCCAGAAAACGTTGCACCATAAGTGTGCCATCTTGTTCTTGCTTCTTCTTAACATCATTCACAATAGGGAACATTTCCTGTTTCTCCTCGGCAGCCTTCTTCACTTATGTAGAGTATTCAAATAATGAACGACCATTTCTTTCAGCCCGATAAATACTCACCATCATATTATGAACATGAAACATATCCTACTTACTAGCATACAAAAATTCCAAATAATCCTAAAGATCCTTCACGGTATCACAATGATTGGTGACATCATCAACAAATGGTTTCCATACACTGGGATTCAGTCAGGTGATTTTCCACATCAATCCCCGAAACATACCGCCGTATCGTTCGTCTCCACTGGAAATAATTCTGACTACCACTCAACTTCCTATTAGTAATCTTTTTCGAAGAAGGGATTAATTCAGAAACAACCTTTTGCTCTTCACTACCACTCGCAGCCATGACGACAGTGACTCGCGGAAATAACAACAATCACCAAGAAAAAAATCGCCAGCCAAAACCAATAATCAACCACTCAAACCGAAAAAGAATTAGCCTAATCCTGCAACCAAAATCAATAACAACCAAGCATGTAAAGACAACAGAGTACTCCACCAACCATCATCAATATACAAATAACCAAACCACATGCCATAAGAAATCAACTAGTAACCAATGCAACCAAATCAGCAGAAACAAACATTGTCCCTTTTTTTTCTTTTTCTATTTCTTTTTCTAGGATAAGAAATCTGGAAAAAAGAAGAAAAAAATTTGAAAATAAGGGTTTACTATTCACGTTAGTGTTCACTGCGTACTTTTCACTGCTGCCACTGCTCACCGCTGCCGTGTCTAAGGCGGTTAGGGCTCTGATACCATGTTAATAGTAATCAAGTAGCCAGGAATCTTTTTCCACTTTATTAACACACCATAATACATATTTATAGATTAGGGTTAGGGATTACTAAAATATATGTTTTGTGACTAAAATACCCCTTTGTGTATAGATACTCTCTTTCAACAATATATGCTGAGAGCATTATCATGTGTAAAATATTTATATATTTTTCTGTGGCATCATTGGCATGAATGTTTGGAGTGTTTATAATCACCTTCTGATGTTGGGGGATAAACTTGTCTGATATCTGATATCGTTCTTGTTTTGAAATTTTGTCATCAGTTGAGGCTATGTTGATTGGATTATGTTTGATGATCTGTGGCTTCTACTTGGCCTTTATCTGTAGGTGCTGCCTGATCTCTTTCACACTGTCCGTACCTGCGATGATTATTTGAGGGATTACATAACATGGAAGCTTGGATCTCTTGTGTCTATTGTGCGCCAGGTAGATATAGCTGTTGTGAGATTGTTTGGCACACTTAATTGCTTTTTGGGGATTTTCTTGGTATCGAAATATATCAGATTTAATGTTCTTGTGCAGCATATTCGTAAATATTTGCAAGAATTGTTCTCTCTAATTTCTGAATTATGGTCATCCTTCAGTTTGCCAGCTACTAATCGTACTTCTCGTGGCTTTCCAGTACGTATATTTTGTTTTTATCTTCTTTGTTTGGAAGCTGTGATAATCAGAATGCATTAATGTTTTTTTTGATATTTGCATTTTAATTTCCCCTCTCCTCACACAAAAAAATGTGCAGGTTCTACATCTTGTGGAGCAGCTTTGCTTGGCTCTCAATGATGAATTCAGAGCACACCTTCCTGTTATCCTTCCATGTTGCATTCAAGTTTTGAGTGATGCTGAACGGTGTAACGACTACACCTACGTTCTTGACATTCTTCATACCCTTGAGGTGTTTGCGGGTTAGTATTCCTTATTTTGGATAATTTTCCATTGATATTTAATAGTTTGCTGGTCTGTACATAGTTGCATTTTTTTTATAGGGAGAAGGTATTGGGCTTTATATTGGGTACTGCAGATCCAAACTTCTGTAAAAGTTATTTGTTTCATATATAAAAAAGTGTTATTTATTTATATTATTATTATAAAGTTATATTGCAAAGTAAGAACCATTCTTGGTACTCTTGACTATATTTTTTACAAATTATAAGTAAAACAATTTGTAACTAGTCATATATAATCTTGCGTTTTATGATTAAAAGTTTTTTATCCCATGTGTTTTTGTCTACTAAAAGTTGTAGGACCTTCAGTAGTCCCCAATTTTGAACTTGTGCTTGCTGAAAGTTTACTTGGTTATAAAGAAATGATTTTTTGGCTTGGTGAAAGTTGTTAACCTGAACTGATAAGAATTTTGGATTGGATACGTTTTAAGAAGGGGCTACGTGTGTGTGTGCACGTGCTATCTATCTGCAAAAAAAATTCTGATATTATAAAATGTAGGGACATTGGATGAGCATATGCATCTGCTTCTTCCTGCACTTATCCGATTGTTCAAAGTGGATGCTTCGGTGGATATAAGTCGTGCTGCTATCAAAACTTTGAGAAGATTGATCCCTCGTGTGCAGGTTGGTAGCCAAGCTTTGTCCAATTAAATGAACTTCTATAATCAAAGTTTATAGTATATTTAAATTTCACTTATCTTTTGTTCAAATTCCCATTGGTTGATTTCTTTGTTATGTTTCTTTCTTTCTTTTCTTTCTGCTGCAGGTTACCGGTCACATCTCCTCGCTTGTGCATCACTTAAAGCTTGTCTTGGATGGGTTAGTCTCCACTTCCTTATCTCAATTTATGTATTCAAAAAGTGTGCCCTTGTGTATGCTTGAGTTCCTTGGAGTAGGCAGGGGCCTGGCCTGAAATGGGAGTAACCAACAGATTCAGTTTGTGTAATTGATCCCATATGATTTTGGGATTTAAAGCTTCCTTCAGTTTTTGATGAGCAGATAATTAAATTTGAATGATTGCCAGCTGTCATTTGGACTGAATTATGGTGGTATATTGCAGTCTAGACTATTTTTCTTTCTGCTTTTTGTTACCTTGAAGGCTTGAACGAACTTAGCAGTAAAGTTATTGGTTAGCTGAAATTTACCTGATATGGGATTTCAACTTGAATGTGTAAAAGTAGTGTAAAGAAATAAGAGAATTTTATATTTCTGGATCCTTAGAATTACAAGAGATATGCTTTTATATAGGCATTATATCAAGTTAAATATAGAAACGAAATATACTAATAACTATTAGGATTACATAATCATATCTCAATGATTATGTAACAATATCTTAGAGATATGTAGAATCATAATATTTTTGGATGATTATGACTATGATCCTAATAATATCATAGGGATTCTAACACTTCCCCTCAAGCTGGAGCATACGTATCATATGCGCCAAGCTTGTTATAAATGAAACCAGTACAAGAACCACAGAGAGACGTGTTTTAACACCGCTGGAGAATGCACAATAGGAACATATACGGTAACTTGGATGTTTTAGCGCCGCTGGAGAATGCACAACGGGAACAGATGCAGAGGTTTGGATGGTTTAACATCGATGGAAAAAGCACAGCAGGAACATGATGTGGAAGCTTGGATGGTTTAACATCGCCGGAAAATGCATAAGGGGAAGTTTGAAATATTCCAGAAAAAAGCCCCAAAAGTTTAAATTATTCCAAAATAACTCAAAACATCTAAAGAAAACTTGCCAATCACCCCATGACAGAAAATCCCGAAGCAAGTCAGATGTGGAACTTGATGCGGACAAGGAATGAATCACCGATAAGATTTAAGAAATAAAGAAATAAGACAATTTTAAATTTCTGGATCCTTAGAATTACAAGAGATATGTCTTTATATATGCATTACATCAAGTTAAATATAGAAACTAAATATACTAATAACCATTAGGATTACATAATTATATCTCAATGATCATGTAATAATATCTTAGAGATAAGTAGAATAATAATAATAATTTTTTTGGATGATTATGATTATGATTCTGACAATATCTTAGGGATTCTAACAAGTAGGATAGTGGATTGTGAGGATAATATATTGTAAAGGACAACACACAATTTTAACATCATAGCCTCGTGATGTGAAGGTAAGTTGAAGATCACCCTGCCTCTATGAATGTGTGTTTGTGTGTTCATATGTTATGTTCATAATAAGTTCCAAATCACATCTTTTGTGTGATAATTTTTGAATAAATTTTTGTTAGATGACTTGATTCAAAATATGTATACTTGATTCTTTTGCTGAGATCAGCTAGTGAATACGGTCTCTTCTTTTGACACTTCAACATAATGGTATACGAATCAGGACAATTGTCGGTTTATTTTTTTGACTGAGCCTGAATATATTTCCTCATGTTCTGCTTTAAGCTGATATGGCGGCTTTGGCTTCCCATTTTTGAATCTCTTTAATTCAGATTCTACCTACCTCTTTGCATAATGTTATTCTTGAGCCTTAATTCTGTAGATTTAAAATTTATAGGAAGAATGATGAGCTGCGGAAGGATGCTGTTGATGCACTCTGTTGTCTTGCTCAAGCCCTCGGGGAGGACTTTACCATATTTATCCCATCAATACACAAGCTCCTGTTGAAACATCGGCTGCGGGTCCATATCTTACATTCCCAGTTTCAATTTTTATCTGAGGAACTTTTCTTGATTTTCAGATTGAGAAAGTAATTATGTTTTCAGCATAAAGAGTTCGAAGAAATTGAAGGACGCTTGAGAAGACGCGAGCCACTTATTTTGGGCGGTACAGCTACACAACGATTAAGTCGACGAGTTCCAGTGGAGGGTATCACTGACCGATTAAACGATGTGGAGAATGACCCTTATGAAGATGGGAATGATGTTCAAAAACAACTTAGAGGTCATCAGGTATTCGTTGTATACAATTATTTGCTCTTTAGTATATACTGCTTTCTTTTATGTTCATCTTGGACATCAAGTAAATTAGGCAAGCCCTAGGTGCTAGCTAAGGTTCCTGTGTAAATTCAGAAGAAATCCTTGATGGTTAGGCAATTTGTTGCTCAGCATATCTACATATCATGCTTGTCATGTCCATTTTGTGAGTATTCTATAATATCAAAATTGTTTTCCTGTGTACATCAGTAGTTTTGATTTGTGATTAATTGCATTATTGGCCTTTGAAGCTTTTGGGGCTGATATCCCCAAGATTATGGAATGATGTGAGGGTCAAGAAATTAAAATAGTCAAAAGAACATAGAATTAATAAGCAAATTAGCTAAACTTCAAAATAATAGGTATTAAATGCAACAAAAACAATTATACAAATTCTTGCAGTACATTTCCGTGGAGTTCTATCAAGAGTATTTATTGTAGTATACAACTGCATGTTATATATGTGATGTTATGGAGCACTGAATTATTATTCTACAACATCACCGTTTCCTTCTGAATTGCATTTTATTCTTGCCCTGATCATTCCTATGCCTTCATCATTTGATACATGTTGGCATTGGCATTTTGTCCCAATTTTTAACTGTTTTCTGGGATTTGTCTTGCAGGTCAATGATGGTCGTCTACGCACTGCTGGAGAGGCTTCTCAGCGGAGTACCAAGGAAGACTGGGCGGAATGGATGAGGCATTTTAGCATTGAACTGTTGAAGGAATCTCCTTCTCCAGCATTACGAACCTGTGCAAAGCTTGCACAGTTACAGGTATCTTAGCTGTTTTTATCTGTGTTAACCTTTTTTGGGGATCAGGTTCTGACTTTAGCTTTGCAGCCTTTTGTTGGGAGGGAGTTGTTTGCTGCTGGTTTTGTTAGCTGTTGGTCACAACTGAATGAAACTAGTCAGAAACAGCTAGTTCGGAGTTTAGAGATGGCTTTTTCCTCTCCAAATATTCCTCCAGAAATCCTCGCTACACTTCTTAACTTGGTAGGCCGGTTTTCTGCATGTACAACTCTTGTTATTGACGTAAGATACTAAGATAGTGAAGTGAAGTATGAGATGATATTTATTAATTATCATGAACTTATCTTTACAGGCAGAGTTCATGGAACACGATGAGAAACCACTTCCTATAGACATCCGTTTGCTTGGTGCCCTAGCAGAAAAGGTGTGCTCTGATGAACACTGCAAACTTAGAACCAATACCCTTCTTTTACACTTGTGCACCTTATGAGATTAACTGTGTATTTCATGTATCTTATATTTTGGCAACTTTATATCAGTGTCGTGCATTCGCCAAGGCCTTGCATTATAAAGAAATGGAATTTGATGGTGCACACTCCAACAGGATGGATGCGAACCCTGTTGCCGTCGTCGAAGCCCTTATACATATAAATAATCAGTTACACCAGCATGAGGTTAACTTCAATCAAAATTAATATTTTCTGATTTTGTGGTCTTGTATTTTGATGCACTTCTATCCTTTCCATTTTGAGATCTTCTGTTCTCATTATCCTTTTTTTTTTTGCTTCTGTTCTTTTAGGCTGCTGTTGGAATATTGACCTATGCTCAACAACAATTAGATGTTCAGTTGAAGGAGTCATGGTATTTTTTGAACCTTAATAACTTGTGACATTCGTTTTGCCTTTCTTCTAAACAAATTATGGAGGGTTCT
>SKCR01044751.1:0-47793 GCA_019454045.1 Zanthoxylum bungeanum
CATTTAGGACAATACAAGTTTTAAGTGTGGGGGTGTATGCATGCGCATGATAATACCTGTTATAATACTTATTAAAAAAAATTAATTTTGTTTTGTTTGTTTTTAGTCCTTAATAGTAAAGTATAAGTCCAATGATGATATTGTTTGTTTTAGGGTGAAAAATTAGAAACGATACGTTCTTTAATGTACTTTTATCTAACACTTTGAGTAATTGATCTAAGTTAGACTCGTAAGCACTTAATTATAAGTTTCTAGCAGTGAAAGCCTATGTAGTTGGCAAAAAGCCTAGTTGAAAAATTACATGTCGATGAATGACTGTTTGCTTAGATGTCTATCCTGATTTGCTAGTGTTATGATGTGTGGTATGGTAAAAAAAAATTAAAAGAAAAAATCACTAAAGAAAAAAAATTAAACCATCTATAACTGATAAGCGTGAAGCTACCCATGGGCGAGTATTAGGACCACCATGAGGAGAAATGCTACCTTAAAGGGTAGGTGTGTTGAAAAGAAAAGAAAAATAGAAAAATATATAAAAAAAGAAGAAAAAAAGAGACAAGAAAAGGAAAAAAATTGTACCATGCTGAGCACATAAATGCAATTACAGAGCACATTTGAGATATCTAGATTGGTTTGACCCATCAGATCCCAATTTTTAAACGAAATAATTGAGTTAGCTTACCTGTAAATCAAGCTGTGAATGAACCTTTACACACACACACACTGTGAGTCTGGCTTAGATGATCTATTCAAAAACTTGGATTTGAGTTACGTTGAGTACTTTTAAAGTTCTCTGGTTTAATTCCTATGAATTCGTTGAGGACAATAATATGTGTAACTATTGAGACTATTTCAGTTTGTTATTTTCATTTTGTTATTTTTGCATGAATGTATGTGTTTTGAATGACGTTTGTGGGTGTCGTCGCTGTAAGCCCTCACGAGACTATAACTCGTCCACTAGGGCCACGTAGGTGTTTAAAGGCTTGTTGCATACGCTAAATGCAACTGTGATCCCTATGAAAGTGGCTTAGTTAGTCTTATTTACTTTGTTCTTATTTTATATTGCGTTTGAATTGCTAGGGACTAGCAATAAGCTGGCTGGGGATTATGATAAGTTCATGAAAGTGTACTTTAAACATCACTAATTTGGCTTAATTATCTTGTATTTAATCTTAATTTGAGTTTATTTTGTGCTTTGTTATTAGGAGCAATGGAATATGAAGTTTGGATCAATTACACATATTTTGGGATCTTCAAACGCATCGGAAGCACGTGGGAAGAGCTGAAAAGAAGAAAGCGTGAAACTAGAGAACCAGACAGGCGTCACGACGTGCCCTTCACCAACATCGCGACGCACCCCTGAAATCACCATGCATAAATTTTCCCGCAGGATTGGCGCCTCATCGCCTAAACACCAACGCCGCAGCACCTTAAATGCCTCAAAACCCTGATTTTGACATATTTTGATTCGCATAAGGACTCCAGAACTTTTCTATATAAACCCAACTTCGTCCAAACCCTAAAGATGGAGAAAGAGAATAGAGGAGAGAAATAAAGGAAAACACATAACAAAGAGCCATAAACATAAAATCAAGAGAGTGGAATGAAAAACTTCAAGGAAAATATTACGTATCTCCATCTATCAAGGCTGTATCTTTTTCTTCCATGGAGAGCTAATCTCCTAGGCAAAGCTAAGGATGACATCTTGAATTTGAATGACTATGTTTATGTTGTTGATTCTTAAAGTACTTTTTAATGTTTAATACAATTGATGGTTGTTGTTTTTTATTATCTTTCGCTTTATAATGAAGAAACTTGTTTTGTCAACTCTCATATCGATCCAGTCATGCTTCTTCTATGTGTGATTTATGAAACTGGTTATGACGGGTAAAGTTGTTTTATGTGTTGGTCTTCTGCTGTAGTATTTCCTGAGGATATATTATCGACGTTAGATAGCTCGTAACGATAAATTTTGTGTGCTGTTAACATAGAGAAAATAATCATTGATTACCTTAGAATTTAATATGTTTAGAATTGAATATCTTTCGATTGTTGGTTTGAGATGTGAAACGTTCAATTGCTGTTTATCTCTACTGATATTTCCCATAGTTTTTATTTTATATTACCAAATTCTATCTATCTTTTCATTAAAGTATTGCTAACATTTTTACTTGAGTAAAATAGTTCCTTATAACCATCTCTCTGAGGAATCGACACCCCAACTATACAGCGATAATCGCAAGTAACCGCAAGTACTCTTTGGGCGTAATCAGACGCCGATGAATGAAGTGGGGGAGAATCTCAAGGTCTTAGTTTAAGGCTAGCACGTTCGGATACTTTGTAAAGGAGCTCATTTTTCAGGACACCAGATCAAGGTCTTTCATGGTTATATATACCTTTCATGTGCCCTTGTACTAGAGATATTTTAACTGTAAGGTCCCATTCATAATTTTACGTGGAAATTTAGAAACATGCTCGCTTGCCACTAGTCGTTAGTCTAGTTGTGCAGCATTGTGAATGAGCTTATGTTATGAAGTGCCAGATCAAGCTCACTCGAGGTCATAAGTAACTCTCATGGGCATATGTACTGGGGATATTTTTCCTTTGGGGTCCCGTACTAAATTTTTCGGGAGATTTAAAGATATACTAGTTTTTCGTTAATCGTTGGCCTAATTTTGGTGCATTGTGAATGAGCTAATGCCCCGGGGCACCAGAATTAGTTGGACCAAGGTCATGAGCAAATTTTATGGTCACTTGTACCGGGAAAACTTCAGTCCCGGATTCGGATTTTGAGATTTGTCGGGTGATTCTTGTAGGGTGGCTACTTTTTGCCATTACTGTGTACTTTGCTGTAAAAATGAGGGTGTTGTAGAAAGCCATCAAGACGAGCTCGGGTAGTGACGAAATTTTAACCCAAAGTCATTTATATTATGGCTTATTGACTCGCTGAAAGAGTTCCCATAAAATCCTCATAATATAGATTTTAGAAGAGGGTGTGACAACTCAAGCGCCATGTCTGTATACTGGTGAAAAATGTGCAATGTCTTTTAAACCTCTTTAGAGGGGGAAGCCTAGGTGAACCTTGGGGGGTGGCAAAGGGGGCTTCAGTGATCTATGGGCTTTAGCCGTGAACCCTCTCATCCTTAGATATTATAGGGATAATGGTGTATTGTTATGATCGAGTTCGTGGAAAATGCTATATTTTTATATCCGGTTGTGCTGTGTTTTTACCAGGTCCTGAGGTAGTGTGAGCCCGCAGGTGTATGCTTTGAGATAACTGTTAGGGATATGCCTTATACCCAACTTGTGGATGGGCTATATGTACATGTATTTGTAATATTTTCATTAATTAATAAAATGGAAATCTTTATTATACGTGTCTTACATAACTTATATGAATCATCAACACTGTAATAAAGCCCTTGGAGTAATAAGACGATGGCTTCCACGCCTTATGAGAATCATTACTCTTAAATGTTTCTAGTCATAGTTTTATGAATAATCTGGGCATTCATAAAATGGAGAGACTAGCATGATGATATGATTCGTCCTTAAGTGGGGTAGCCGATCTCATAGGCTACTAGCGGAGATCCGTCCGCTTGGTGTATCACATGGATGCATGAGTTGCTCGTGTCCATCGAACTGACCGCCGAAAGTTTTCATATGGAGTGTTTATCCCATGTGTCTATGAGAACTTTCATGTATCGATTATATGACTAGTCCTTAGACTTGAGGTCTTTACAATCTTATGTGTGGATCAAATAACTTTGAAATTCTCCTTCCCTAGGTCAAAAGATCCGTTCATAAGGGTATGATTGGGTCATTTGTTGAAACACATTAGTTTGTAAAGATACAATAGAGAATCGCCACTCTATCGGATAATATTTTCTTGTAAGAGTAGTATTCTAGTTCGCGGGTTGATATGTGTGATAAGTGCTTGAGACTGTGGCCACAACGGAAGAATCATGTGAGATTCTTAGGTTAGCATGATTCATGACACTATTAACATCATACCTTTGACCATATGGGTAGACACTACATTAATCATTAATGGGAGAACATTCGAAAAAAGTTCATCTTAATTAGAAAATCAATAATCCTAATTACAAAACAATCACTTTTTTTTGAGATGTTGACGGTTGATTTTCATTCCAGGGACAAATCTAGAAACTTGCTCCTCGAACAATCTTCACCCAACTGTGAATTTGTTTGATTTATTGGAAACCAAAATCAAACTTAGCATAATAAACGAGAACAAACACAAGAATCAACATAGGATTTACGTAGTTCGGTGGAATGGATCCAACCTATGTCTACGGGAACAAGGAAAAAGACTGATTTTATAATGTGGTTAGGCTTAACCGACCTCTTTTTTACAGGTGATCGGGTATGACCGAGCTATTTGAATTCTCTCTGTTTTTACAAGTAATGCTCGGAAGTAAATTTACTAACCCTTTCAAAAGTGTTCTCAACCCATTTAAATACTAGGAAGAATGGTACTGTTCTGTCATCCTCTTGACGTCATCCACATGAGCCTGCCACTGTCGAAAGTAAAACCTGTCATCTGACACTTTATTAAGTCGCTCTTTTTAGGTACTGCCACACGTAACATTTATGATGCCAACCTGTATCCAACTGCTCACGAGGTAGCGTATGTCAGAAGATAACCCCACAAGTTGCCCTTATCATATCGAGACTTTATGGTGCAAGTGTTCCTAGAACATGCCAAGATCGTCTAAGAGTGATTTGTGTGTGAATAAATCAAAGGGAGTTGCGGAAATACTCACATTGATCGAATTTAGGATTTCAAAAATTCCTAATTTGTTGGATGTAATGGAAGCTTCGGATCTTGAAATTGAGTTCCATACTCTCGGGTGAGTTTTCCTATCACCTTGATTCACTTCTTTATGTACTAGCAAGAACAAATTTTGAAAGAAAAAATTTCTCCTCCAATGAGCATTATTTTCGGCCAAGAGAGAGTTTTTGGGAGAAGATGAATAGTCACATTTTGTTTCCAAAACTTAACTTTAAATAACGTGTGATGTGTGATTAATGCCCAACAATTAAAGTTGCCAACCACTTCCATCACCAAAAAGTGACATGTGATGTAAGTGATGTGGGTCCCGCCTAAATTTGAATTCCAAATTCATGTTGGCTTTACACAACACACTTTAGGCCCGGTTCGTTTAATCCGAATAAATGAATTTTCCGTCGTGACGTAATTAAATCTAATTTAATTAAATAATAATGCCTAGCGAAATTATTACGGAAGTCGCTTACGAATTAATTCCAAATTAAATGAAATCGAATTCGACGAATTTAATCCCAGATAAATTCTAGACGCAATTAATACCAAATTAATTCTTTCTCTTTTAATTAATCTCAGGTTAATTTATTGCCATAATTAATCCCAGATTAATTTTCTCTCTCATAATTAACCCCAGATTAATTTTCTGTTCGAGTCAAATCTCAACGGTGAATCTTTGGGAAGCGACCCAAGAGATCCCTAGATATGTTAGTAGTAAATACGGTCATCGGACTATCCGAATACGTACGTACCCGGTACCACATTCTCACCGATTTACAAGACATGGTTGGCTTCTAACGAAGCATCATGCCTACCCAATTCTCCAGAAATATTCTTTAAATGAATATGTAATCTTTGTCAGGCGTAGTATACGTAGTATTACGTATTACGATCCAGTATCAGATGTCACATGCTAGGCTTGGGGATGGAATTGTGTCTGCCCCGTACGAAGCTTATATCGAATCAGAAGCAACTAGTCTCTATAATCGGATAATTATGACCTTGTCATATTATCCTGATAGCTGCAGCATATAAGAGTACCAGTTTCGTATCCTACGTGATCATCATCTCCATATGACTGAAGTGATACTTTCATCTTGACATCACACCCAATACACTATGATTCTCAATATACCCAGAAGAGGCGTACACAGAACCTGTTAAAGCCCCGGACGATCAAAACCAAAGTATACTGATTGTCGCAAGTATTAGCGATGCAAGTCTCAGGTTAAGAACAAATACACCTACCCTGATTCGGATTCCCATAGACACATAGTCATACTACCAATGGGATTTCGATGGGTCTATTCAGAGTGAAGCTATTTCCGTACCATCAGTAAACATAACCTTCTATTACACTTGCATGAGTATCCAATACCCAAATATATGAGAACTATGCCGTTACGCTTCCATAACACGCACAAGTGTAATACTAGCGTATTCCGCATTATCGATGTCCAGTCTCGAAAATACTACGACTATGGATATTTAATGATCAAACCTTACGTGGATTAATACTGTCTCATATCTTATTAATCTTGTACTAATCATATGGACTTTTATCATTTATATATCCCGGTAATCCAATTACAAATGATAAAAGAGCAATTTCGTTTGTCACATAGTTTATTTGTACAACAACACCATGTTCTATACAAATAGTGATGCTATGGGTCATAATTGTCCAAAAATCTCCCACTTGGCCTATAGCCAATCACTCAAGTGTCCTACACCTGAACTATGTACGGGTCGATTAAAATTCTGCTGAGAAATAGTTTTCGTCAGCGGATTTGCAATGTTATCATCTGATGCGTTTTATTCGATCATCACATCGCCACGATGTATGATCTGATGAATCAGATGAAATAGTCAAAGTATATACTTAGATCGTTGATGAGACCATGGTTTCTTAGCATGTGATGTAGTCTAGCTCAGCCGCTAACAGAACTACTCCTAATCCAATTAGGATTATATAGATCCAAAATGCTTCTACTACTGCCTCAGCTGCAGCAATATTCCGCTCTTGTTGTTTATTCGGCAATAATATCCTGCTTGGAAGATTTCCAGCTCACTGTTCCGTTATTCAAACCAAATATGTACCCTTATTGCGACTTAAAGTCGTCTTTGTCCGTTTGGAAACTTGCAGTGGTGAACCCAGTCACCCCAAGTTCTCATTTCTCCATATTTTCAAAAAACATCTTTGGTTCATCCAAGATACTCAAGGATGTTCTTAACTTTAATTCAGTGACCATCACCTAGATTGGCCTTATAGTGTCTGCATATGCTCAAACCATATGAGACATCAGGTCACATACATTTCAAAAACGTACGAGCTCTGGGAGGGTTATCAGCAGCTTTCTAGATCTATTCCAGTAGATCTTTATTCCTAGAATAAAGCATGATTCTCTCAGGTATTCTATGGAGAATTTTAATGAAAGCTAAGCTTTCACCGATTATATTATGGGAATGTTATTGCTAAGAAGCAATACATCATCAACTTATAGGACATTCATTGTCAGTGCACTCCCACTAACCTTATTAGATACACAAGAATTATATTCGTTTTAAATGAAACCATATACCATTATGATCTCATCAAAATGTTGGTTCCAAGAACACAATGCTTGCTTCAATACATAAATGGATCGATTTAACTTGCAAACCTTGTTTGCATGTTTTGGTACGATAAAACCGTCAGGATGTTTATAAACATCCTCCGAAAGGTTTCCGTGAAGGAAAACAGTTTTGACGTCCATATGCCATATTTCATAAATGAAATATGCAGCATTAGCAAGCATTAGCCAAATGAATTTAATCATGGCAACATGTGAAAAACTTTTGTCGTAGTCGACACTATGTCGTTGACGATACCATTTCTGTACGAGCCTGGCTTTGTACATTTGTATGTTGTCATCCATGTATGTCTTCCTTGAAGACTCATTTTGTACTAATAGGCACGATGCCTTCTGGTACATCAACCAGTATCCAAAATTGGTTGGTATACATGGAATCTATTTCGGACTTCATGACACTTTGCCATAAAAGGAGTCGATACCTTGTATCACTTCCTCATACGTAGTCGATTCATCTTCCTCAAGAAGATTGATATCAACATGAGGTGAGATCAGTAACCCATACCTCCCAGGTTGTTTTATGACTCTCTCCGACCTATGCGGTTCTTGTGTATTCGAAGATTATTGGTACAGTTTCATCCCTAATGAACTGTTGGTGTACCGTGAGGACTCGGTGCCTGGAACAATATTACTCTGATTTTCATCGAATTTTAATTTCCTCCCACTTACCACTGCATATAGCAATTCCTCTTAGGAAAGCCACATGGAGAACAACAATAACATTGTTCTCTTGTGAGTTGTATAAGTACTATACTTTGGTTTCCCTAGGACAACCTACAAATAGGCACTTATCCGATTTGGGTTCTAGTTTGGTACCATCCAAACATTTAGCATATGCCCAGCATTCCCAAATCTTCAAGAATGAGAAACCCGGTTTCTTTCCTGTTCATATCTAATATGAAGTTTGTCTAACAGATTTTCATGGAACCTTATTCAAAATAAGTATTGCACTGTTTAATGTGTATCCTCAGAAGGAAATTGGTAGCTCAGAGCGACTCATCATTAACCTTACCATGTCCAACAAAGTTCGGTTTCTCTATTGGGACGCACCGTCAAATTGAGGTGTCCCGGAAGGAGTCCACTGTGAAAGAATACCATACTCTTTCAAACTTATATGTTTAAGTATTTTCCACTACGGTCTAACCGCAATGTATTAAAACTTTTACCGGTCTGTTTCCTTACTTCGTGTCGAAATTCTTTGTATATATCAAAAGTTTCCGATTTGTGTGTCATAAGATACACATAACCATATCGCGATGCAACATCCGTAAAGGTTACGAAGTACTCATAACCACTTATAGGTTAGCCAGACATGGGCCCACATACGTCACCATGAACGAGGGCTAACAGCTCGGTGGCACTTGCACTTTTACCAAGTAAAAGATGTTTTAGGCACTTTGCCTAATAAACTAGATTCGTAGACATCATTTGATTTAGAATCAAATTTGTCGTAGTATTCACTCTTCAAAAGTGTGGATATACGAGTCTTGTTAATGTGTCCCAAACAACAATGCCACTTTTAAGTCTTAACAGATTTATTCAGTTTGAGCTTTTGTTTGTCATGTTATAAGTTTGAGATTTATTTATATTCAAAATATAAATATTGTTATTCACATCTAATTTGTATATCTCATTATCATCTTTATAAACAAAACACTCGGTGTTCTGGAACATAAAGGTGTACTCGCAACGGGTTACACTAAATATAGAGATAATGTTTCTAGTCAAACTAGGTACATTATAACACTTTCCTAATTTAAGTACTTGCCCATAGGGCAGTTCCAAAACTTAGGTTTCTACGGTCAAAATAGCGACTTTCGTCCCGTTTCTGAATTGCAGGTCGATCTCATCTAAAGTCAGTCTCCTGCTAATCAACAGATCCCCCACATCAGTACATATGTATGTATCACATTCAGTATCAAAAATCCAATTTTTAAAACTAGCAATGGATATGTTTATGACAAACATACCTGAAGTCGGAGCCTTGTCCGTACTTCTACGATCTAAGGTTAGATCTATGAAGATCATTTGTTTCAACATCATGATATAAGGATCTAATCCTTAATTCTGACGATGAAATTAAGGAGTCATTGCGGCAAGCATAACAGATTGAGCACTAAAGTTATCATCACGATGAGTCTTCCAAAGCTCATGCTCTACTATTTGCTCAACATCGGGCTTATGCCCGAGAGGTCGCTCTATCAAATAGAGTAACTTCTCAACTCCCAGGACTATCCTGAGATTGAATTCCCAATATGAAAATTAAAGCCGTAAAAGACATTTTTCACCTAGGATTATGTCTTTTGACGCTAATCTTTCATTTATAATGATTGCTATAGTTCAACTATCCAATCAACGATTTCGGGTACAATCAGATGTAATGATTACTATGGTCCAACTATATAACCAACTATAAATGATCGGTTAAATTCAAATGTATTGATTACTATAATCCAATTATATAACCAACTATAAATGAAGTAGTTTGAATACAGTCCAACTGTTCAATTAAAACAAAAATTGAATATTAGTCCAACTAATATATATATAAATAATTAATGACGAAAAATAAAATGAGCCAAAATTGGCAAGTATTTAAACGAAAATGCAAATTTAATACTTGACTCCCACTAATTTTTCGGCGAGCCTCTAACCCTCTGTGGAGTACTCGGGAAACCTAGTTTCCTAGTGGGCTAGGATCCCGCTAAATAACACACAACCTTGACTTTGGCCAACAAGCTGTATGAAACTTAACTAGGTAGTTCTCTAAGATCAATTGGATCCCATCCAATTCCTTGATCCAGTAGGTGGACCTTCAAGTCCTAAACATATATCCAATATATCCAATATATTCCCTAACCTTTTTTCCTCTGAATCAACTATGCCTTGGCTTTGGCTCAACAAGCTTAATGAAACCAGTTAAGCGTGACCCATTGACATTGGTAAAGCTTTGTAATCGAGGTCGATGAACAAGAAGTGACCTTGACTTTGGCCAATAAATAACAACTTGCCCAAGGTGTACGATATGGAACAAAGCCTTCATGATTCAAACACATCCGCGATGGATAAAGGTCTTGACTTTGGCAAACAAACCAATGCCAATCTTGGATCTTGAGAGAGAATCACTCAATGGAAGGAAAAACGCTTAATATGAAATGATGGTTTTTGTCGCGATTTGGCAACCAATTTATTATCTTTAATTAGGTCTCATCATACACCCTTAAGCATGCATTCTAAAAGCATAATAAGGCGCGATAAAATTAATAATGATATGCGGATGGATATACAATAAATTATTCCTAGAACAAATCTCTCAATTTCCTCTCTCCTGCTAGCACTATTCATACTTCTACCCAATTACACAATACTTCTAAAGAAACCTCATTTACATTGAGGGGAATTGATGAGAAGAGAAATGCAATGAGAAAAGAGGTAATAGGCTGGACACGTAGGTCCAATTTAATAAATTCTAAATTTATTACAACAATTTCTAAAATTTCCCTCACCCTTCTAATATCCATCTGATATACATTATTCATTGATACATCCAAGTATTCACACAAAACATGTTATCAATCAATCTAATCCAATTATTTAATCTTTGATTAGTGACCATCCAATGTTCAAACAACGATTTGATTTGCGCGAGTCTAACACGTTTAAGAATAAATACTCAAAGTACGTATTCTTGAATTATATCGAACTACAATTTTAAATCCAATTTAAATTATATTCAATACTAATTCATATTTAATTTCAAATTAACTAATTACACTTTTAAAAGTGTCTTTTAGACTTGGATTTCAAATCCAATCTATATGGGTCTCAAAGGCCCAATTAGTATCTAATAATATTCAATTAAAGTCCAATGGGATTTTAATTAATTCTTTAGGCATGGTCTTTGGCCATTATGGATCAAACCCAAGATGCCAAGGCCCAATAAGGAATCACCCTTATGCCATAAAATCAATTTTGGCCCATTAGGCCCAATTAAATTTTTAAAGGCCCAATGTCATATTTGGACTTTGTGGAAATGTTTTAGGCCCAATTGGATCAAACCAATTGTCCTAAACCAAACTTGGCCCAACCAAGCACATTAAGCCCAATTACAACAATTAAATTAATATATTATTCCAAATTACATATTAATCTAATTCAAGTGTAATTAACATAATTAATTAATTAATCTAGTATTTCCAAAACACTAATTAATCCAATTAATCATGCTTAATATCTAATTTATGTCCAACACAAATTAATCAAAATCAATCTAACATGCTTCACATCTCACGACAATGGCAACAAAATTAACATCCAATTTGATTTAAATATAATTAAATCAACATCTAAGATTCATTTCATGCCATTTAACACATCCAATTTTTAAAATTCAAAAAATCACCATGAGCTACTCCTAGGGTGCATTCGGCCAAGCTAAAAAAATTGGGAAATTTTGATCCAATCAATTTTTCAAAAACCAATGATACACAACTCCAAGTCATCATCATCCAAGCATAACCAAACATCCAATTTTGCATTTTCATGCTCCAAGCAAAAATACCCAAATTTAAAGTCATGAACCCTAGAAATTCAAATCAAACTTAGGAGGCTCTGATACCATTGTAAGTGTTCCTAGAACATGCCAAGATCGTCTAAGAGTGATTTGTATGTGAATAAATCAAAGGGAGTTACAGAAATACTCACATTGATCGGATTTAGGATTTCAAAAATTCCTCAATAAAAGTATTAAGTCACTAAGGGAACTCCACAGCATAATGGTGAATACTTAAGCAATGAATTTCAAGATTACTTGAGAGAAAATGGCATTGTTTTCCAGTGGACTCCTCTGGGAACTCCACAGCATAATGGGGTCTCCGATAGGAGAAATTAGACATTATTAGATATGGTCCGATCAATGATGCCAAACACGGATCTACCTATTTCATTTTAGGGACTTGCTTTAGAAACTGCAACACTACTACTAAACCAAGTTCCTTCCAAGACTGTTAGTCAATCACCATATGAGTTATGGTCTAGGAAACGTCTTAGTCTTAGTTATCTAAGAGTTTGGGGATGTGATGCATATGTCAAGCTCACACAAACTAACAAATTGGATGATAGGGCAATTAAATGTAAGTTTGTAGGATATGTCTTGAACTCAAGAGCATACGTGTTCTACGTCCCAAATGAACAAATAATATTTTTCTCACGAAATGCTAAATTTCTAGAGAATGAATTCCTTCTCAAGAAATATAGTGGGAGTAGACTTGACCTCGATGAGGTACGAGAAGAACAAACTAACATAGAACTAAACCCCAGGCCCCTCAAAAGGGCAGCGACGGAACAACCACAAGGTTATGAACTCAGAAGGTCTGGTAGGGAAAGACATGAGCCTGAAAGATATGGTTTACATATTGATGAGGAACATGATCAGGTCATTGATAATGACGATCCCACCAGTTATGACGAAGCAATGTGTGACATTGATTCAGTCAAGTGACTTGAGGCCATGAAATCCGAAATAGACTCTATGTATCAGAATAAAGTCTGTGAGTTGGTAGATGCACCTGAAGGGATAAAACTCATAGGCTGCAAGTGGAGTTACAAGCGTAAAACTGATGCAGAAGGCAACATCCAAACCTATAAGGCTAGGTTGGTGGCGAAAGGTTATAGACAAATCCAAGGAATTGACTATGAGGAAACCTTCTCACCTGTTGCAATGATAAAGTTCATTCGAATTTTACTGGCACTAGCTGCACACTTTGATTATTAGATTTGGCAGATGGATGTCAAAACAACTTTCCTTAATGGGAACCTCGTAGAGGTAGTCTATATGACACAACCTGATGGGTTTGCATATAAGGATGATCATAATAAAGTATGCAAACTTAAACGATCCATTTATGGACTCAAGCAAGCCTCCAGAAGTTGGAATATACGATTTGATGTGACAATCAAAGAATTTGACTTCATCAAAAATGTAGACGAGCCTTGTGTTTACAGGAAAAGTAGTGGGAGTGTTGTTGTATTTCTTGTATTATATGTCAATGACATATTAATCATCGGGAATGATATTCCCATGATGCAAGCCACCAAACAATGGTTATCTCAGAATTTTTCCATGAAAGATTTGGGAGAAGCAGCCTACATCCTCGGCATTAAGATCTACCGTAATAGATCTAAAAGGTTGTTAGGACTTTCTCAATCTACGTACATAGATAAATTTTTGAAAAGATTCAAAATGGAAGATTCCAAAAGAGGTAATTTACCTACTTGTCATGGAATCAAATTATCTAAGGAGCAATGTCCACATACTCCTTCAGATAGAGAGCGTATGAGTAGGATCCCTTATGCTTCAGCAATATGATCGATCATGTACGCCATGCTATGTACAAGACCTGATGTCTCTTATGCTCTTAGCATAACGAGCAGGTATCAGGCAAATCCTGGTGAGCAACACTGGGCAGCTGTCAAAACAATCCTCAAATATCTGAGAAGAACTAAGGATGTGTTTTTGACATACGGAGATTGTTCTGAGATGAAAGTCATTGGTTACTGTGATGTGAGCTTTCAGACCGATAAGGATGACAACAGATCACAAACAAGATATTTGTTTACTTTGAATGACGGTGTTGTCAGTTAGAAAAGCTCAAAGCAGTCAACTACAGTAGACTTCACCACTGAAGCCGAGTATATTGCAGCATCTGAGGCTGCTAAAGAAGCTGTCTGGATAAAGAAGTTCATCACGGAGCTGGAAGTGCTTCCCGCGATAAATAATGGCATCACGATGTACTGTGACAACACGGGCGCCATTGCTCAATCAAAGGAACCAAGGTCCCACCAGAAATCCAAGCATGTACTCAAGCGATTTCATCTCATCAAGGAGATTGTTGAGAGAAAAGAAGTTATTATAGAGAAAATACCTACAGAAGATAATCTTGCAGATTCTCTGACTAAAGGGCTGACTCAACAAAAGCATGATAGACACATCCGAGAGTATGGTGTCCAGATTCATAGTAGTTGGCTATAGTGCAAGTGGGAGATTGTTAGGGATATGCCCTATACCCAACTTGTGGATGGGCTATATGTACATGTATTTGTAATATTTTCATTAATTAATAAAATGGCAATCTTTATTATACGTGTCTTACATAACTTATATGAATCATCAACACTGTAATAAAGCCCTTGGAGTAATAAGACGATGGCTTCCACGCCTTATGAGAATCATTACTCTGTAATGTTCCTAGTCATAGTTTTGTGAATAATCTAGGCGTTCACAAAGCGGATAGACTAGCATGATGATATGATCCGCCCTTAAGTGGGGTAGCCGATCTCATTGGCTACTAGCGGAGATCCGTCCGCTTGGTGTGTCACATGGATGCATGAGTTGCTCGTGTCCATCGAACTGACCGCCAAAGTTTTTCATATGGAGTTTTTATCCCATGTGTTTGTGAGAACTTTCATGTATCAATTATATGAATAGTCCTTAGACTTGAGGTCTTTACAATCGTATGTGTGGATCAAATAACTTTGACATTCTCCTTCCCCGATTCAAAAGATCCGGTCATAAGGGTATGATTGGGTCATTTGTTGAAACACAAGAAATTTGTAAAGATACAACAGAGAATTTCCACTCTCTCGGATTATATTTTCTTATAAGAGTAGTATTTCAGTTCGCGGGTTGATATGTGTGATCAGTGCTTGAGACTGTGGCCACATCGGAAGAATCATGTGAGATTCTTGGGTTAGCACGATTCATGACACTATCAACATCATACCTTTGACCATATGGGTAGACACTTTCCGTACCCTAGGTCAATATGTGGGGATACAGTGAGGCGAGGGACCGTATCATATGTAAATCACATACATAATGGGTATATATATCTTTCATTCTCATTTGGGGGCCTTGGCATGTTGCTAGATGTCAACATTGGTCATTGAAATCGAACGACCATATGATCGGAGGATAATTTATGTTCGATTAAATTATCACGATTCATTTCATGTCCAACTTGAGGGGAACCCAAAAGGTCACACACAACAAAGTCGAAATCAATGGTTAACATTGCATAGTACAAATATAACAGCATATATGATTGCTGTAGGAATTGTTCATAATGGTTCAATGTGTTTAATTATTGAACATATCATTTATGAGGTTCCATAGTGGCTTAGGGATTGGTGAATGAAGATAGGGGCACTTTGGGAATTGGAATTAAAATTTTTTTACTATTCACATGAATAGTAACTTGAATATTAAATTTTTTTGTTATTTGTTTTGAATTCTAATTCGGCCCAAACTCTTATTGGGGTTTTATAATCTCATTAAACCATTAAATTAAGATCCAATGGCTATGATTAAATTAGCTTTTATGCCACATCGGATTCTTAATTAATTTTATTGTCTTTGGAGCACTATATAAACCCAAAGAATTCTTCACAAATTGCTACACCAAAGCCTTTCATATCTTGGGTTTATATAAGTGAGCAACTCTAAAGTTTAAGAGTAAGCCATTGATTTTGAGGATCCTTAAGTCTAATTGACTAGAGGAACCTCGAGTTAAGAGTTTTGAGGTATTTTCCTAAGCTAGCACCAAGGGCAAAATACCTGTGCACTTGAGGCGTAGTCTTTGTTGGGTTTTCTAGGTCAAACCAAGATCATATTAAGCGATGAAAAGTGTGAATACATCAAAGTAAAGTTGCGGAAATACTCACTTTGATCGGCTTTGCGATGCGATGAACACAAAAATTTTACTCCATGGATGAAGCTCTCGGCCATGCCCCTTTTGTGCTCCTTGTGTTTCGGTCAACCCCTCCATTTGTGCTCTTTCAAGCTCCAAGCTTTAAGTGTGATTCCATGCTCATGAATGAGTTTCCCTATCACCTTTGTAAGACTCATTTAGTGTGCTAGCACCTTGGATATTTTGCCACAAAATTTCCTTTAAGTTTATTCTTGTTCTCGGCCAAGCCAAGAAATTATAGATAAAATGGCAAGAATGCCGTGAGTGAGGAATAGAGAGAAGAGAGGATGAAGTTATGTGTGTTGTGTAATCTAATTACCAAAAAATAATAAAATGGTAAATGTCTTTCAAGCCATCACACTAGTGTGTTTCACACTCAACCACCTACCAACAACTTCCATCACATTAAAGTGATAAAGTTGACTAGTGATGTGACGCGTGATGTGACTTGTGGGCCCCACATGATTCAAAATGCGAGTGGGCTCGCAAATAATGCCGGGCTCGGGTTTGCTAATTTCGAATTAACGAATTTTCTGTTGCGACGTAATTAAATCAAACTTAATTAAATAATTATGTCTAGCCAAATTACTATTCACATCGCTAGCGAATTAATTCTAAATTAACTCGTTCGCCCGAATTAAAATCTAATTTTAATTCCTTGTCGAAATCTAATTTCGTATAATATATCGAATATATTATTTTATTGATTAATTCCAAATTAATCGTTCTCTCTCTTTAAACATATTTTATCCCAAATAAAATATCTCCGTAATTAATCCTAGATTAATTTTCTCTCTATACTAATTAATCCCAGATTAATTATGTGCGAGTCATACGTCACATCACGCGTCCCATGAGATCCCCAGATTTTAAATCCGATTTCGATTTTAATCCAATTGAATCCTAAATCAATTTATCCCATGTCTTCCAACTCATCCAATGATAAAAAAAAAAAATTACCATGACATTAGGGCATACTCAAACTTTCAGCCAAGCCAAAAATTGGGGGAAAAATTAATCCAATTTAATTTTCATCAAATTGATCATGCATAATTCTAAGTTATCATCATTCAAGCATACTTAATCAATTAATTTCATCAAATCATGCTCAAATCAATTTTACCCAAATTTTACTCTAATTCAATTTCATGCTTAATCAAGGCTCTGATACCATTGTTGGGTTTTCTAGGTCAAACCAAGATCATATTAAGCGATGAAAAGTGCGAATACATCAAAGTAAAGTTGTGGAAATACTCACTTTGATCGGCTTTGCGATGCGATGAACACAAAAATTTTGCTCCATGGATGAAGCTCTAAGCCATGCCCCTTTTGTGCTCCTTGTGTTTCGGTCAACCCCTCCATTTGTGCTCCTTCAAGCTCCAAGCTTTAAGTGTGATTCCATGCTCATGAATGGGTTTCCCTATCACCTTTGTAAGACTCCTTTAGTGTGCTAGCACCTTGGAAATTTTGCCACAAAATTTCCCTTAAGTTTCTTCTTATTCTCGGCCAAGCCAAGAAATTAGAGAGAAAATGGCAAGAATGCCATGAGTGAGGAAGAGGGAGAAGAGAGGATGAAGTTACGTGTGTTGTGTAATCTAATTACCAAAAATGAAAGTCAAATAGCAAAAAATAATAAAATGGTAAATGTCTTTCAAGCCATCACACTAGTGTGTTTCACACTCAACCATCTACCAACAACTTCCATCACATTAAAGTGATAAAGTTGACTAGTGATGTGACGCGTGATGTGACTTATGGGCCCCACTTGATTCAAAATGCGAGTGGGCCCGCAAACACTCCCGGGCTCGGGTTCGCTAATTCCGAATTAACGAATTTTCCGTTGCGACGTAATTAAATCAAATTTAATTAAATAATTATGCCTAGCAAAATTACTATTCACGCGCTAGCGAATTAATTCTAAATTAACTCGTTCGCCCGAATTAAAATCTAATTTTAATTCCGCATCGAAATCTAATTTCGTATAATATATCGAATATATTATTTTATTGAGAAATTCCAAATTAATCGTTCTCTCTCTTTAAACAATATTTTATCCCAGATAAAATATCTCTGTAATTAATCATAGATTACTTTTCTCTCTCTACTAATTAATCCTAGATTAATTATGTGCGAGTCATACGTCATCGGTGAATATTCGGGAAGCGACCCATGAAATCCCCGGATATGTTGGCAGTAAATCCGATCGTCGGACTATCCGAACACGTATGTACCTAGTACTACATTTTTACCGATTTACGAGACATGGTTGGCTTCTAGCAAAGCACCGTGCCTTCCCAATTCTCCAGAAATATTCTTAAAGGAATATGTAATCTATATCAGGCGTAGTATACGTAGTATTGCGTATTGCGATCCAGTATCAGATGTCACGTGCTAGGCCTGGGGCTGGAATTATGTCTGCCTCGTACGAAGCACATATCGGATCTCTGGTAACTAGTCTCTATAATCGGATACTCATGACCTAGTCATATTATCCCGATGATTGCAGTACTAAAGAGTACTAGTTTCGTATCTTACGTGACCATCATCTCCATATGACTGGAGTGATACTTCCATCTTGACATCACACCAATACACTACGATTCTCAACATACCCAGAAGAGGCGTACACAGAACCTGTTAAAGCCTTGGACGACCAAAACCAAAGTATATTGATTGTCGTAAGTATTAGCGATGCAAGTCTCAGGTTAAGACCAAATACACCTACCCTGATTCAGACTTCCATAGACACATAGTCATACTACCAATGGAATTCTGAGGGGTCTATCCAAAGCGAAGCTGTTTCCGTACCATCGGTAAACACAATCTCCTATTACACTTGCATGAGTATCCAATACCCAAATATATGAGAAATATGATGTTATGCTCCCATAACACGCACAAGTGCAATACTAGTCTATTCCGCATTATCGATGTCCAATCTCGATAATACTACGACTAAGGATGTTTTAATGATTAAACCTTCATGGATTGATATTGTCTCATATCTTATCAATCCGAAACTAATCATATGGACTTTTATCATTTATATATCTCAGTAATCCAATTAAAAATGATAAAAGAGAAATTTCATTTGTCACATAGTTAATTTGTACAACAACACAATGTTCTGTACAAAATAGTGATGCTATGGGTCATAATTGTCCAACAGTCTTGCCGTTGAGTTTTGGCTTTGGTGTGTGCATCTTTGGAGGGCACACACTTGGGTGGCTCTTTGGAACGTGGAAGAGCTTGTTGAGTTCGAGAAAAGCTTGTAGATTGGAGGGAGGACTGGAGGAGTCTTCGGTTCAAGTAAGTCTTTTTCTTTCTTTATTTTAATTAGAGTTCTTATGAGAGTTAGCATGTTTAGGTTTATGTTCTTTGCATGTTTTATGAGTTTTATGCTTAGAATATATAGTAACATGCCTAGGCTTGTAGAATAATAAAAACAAATGGGTATTGGGCAAAGGGAAAGCGGCATAATAATTTTAATTTTCCACTGCGCACTCGCGGCCGCTTCCCAACACTTTTTTCTGGGTTTTTATTGTGGAACTACTGCTTTGTGGGTGGGTTTTGACAATTACGATTCATGTGTTCTTGACTTCACTATGGGTTAGTGTTTAGGGAATCTATGTTTGTGGGTTTTTGAACGTGTTTCTGTTTGATGCTATAGAAAAGATTTACCATCTCTGCCATTGTTAGGACACTTAGAGCCTTTAGGTTAGGTCTCGGTAGTTAGAATAGTTCTTGTGTATGGCATGCTCCTCAAACTGACCACCAACTGATTACCCTCATCGGGTCATGCCGTTCTAGGAATGTCAGATGCTGAGTCTACCTCGGTAACTCCTCTGGAGATTAGGTCCTCTGTTCCACCCCCAGAAGCATCACTCCTTAGCTCGAAATCAGTAAGTTTGGAAGACCTTTATACTACCCTGACCCCATCTGAGGAGGAGAACGACACCTACCATCATCGGATCCCCGATCGGATCTTGAGCAAGTTCCCTTGGATAAGTCACAATTAGACATGGACCGCCCCTCGATGATTACAGAGGGAAAGCTAAGTATCATTTGGCCCTGGTACGCCATCCCAATCGACATTCAACTAGAGGTTTCAGGCCTTCTAGAGTATACAAGTCATCCCAAGATAGGTTCTGTGGCCCCACTCCCAGCCCTCTTCGAGAATGGGTTGCGGTTGCCCATGCAAACTTATTTTGCTAAGATGTTGGCCTTCATAGAGATAGCTCCTTACAGGTAAACCTAAACAAATGGAAAATTCCGGCAGGCCTTTATGTGATATGGCACCGAGTGGGCTTAGGTGAGCCGACCTTTGATGAGGTTAAACGTTTGTACAAACTAAAGGCAAACCTGAAGACCCACCATGATTGGTACTATCTTTCTTCATATCCTGACATTCCTCCACCTATCATTGACCTTCCTTCTACCAATAAAAACTTCAAAGACACCTGATTCTGGACTTCGGGCAACTGGAGGCAAGTCTACTCGTCTGATTCTGAGGCTATCATCATCCCCGACGTCTTCACGGTTGGAGATGAAAACATGTCTCCTAGTTCTTTCCTTTATTATTCCTTAAGAAAATATACCTACTCTATGAACCTTTCAGCCTGTTGGGGGGTCCCCCCAAGGTTAGCCATCAGGTCTGGGCCATAATCAAGAAGGCTAGAGAGTTTTCCGGCCACTGTAAAAGTATTGTCAACGACTCTGCCTTTGCCGATTCAGGCCTTATTCCGAACACACATCCACGTAGTCTGAGGTGACCTGGTAGATATGACTTGACTTGCTAACAATTGTTTTTATACTCAGTTCTATTCGGGGGGTTTTACTTGTGCTCGGGTTCTAACCCTTTTCCGTCTATCATTTTGGAGGAATGTCAAGTTCAAAGAGCGTGAAGGGGAGGCTCCAAGCCTTGTAGCAGTCGGGTGGTCAGGAAATGTCCAGCGGCTCCCGATGACGTGTCAACACCCTAATTACCCCGAGGCCAAGGGAAAGGCCAAAATGGCTACTCCTCTTCCTGCAATTCCTCATGCCATTCTCAGTCTTACAGCCCCCAGCCCTCCAGTCCAGACAACCCAAGCTCCTCTTAGGTCATCAAAGAAACACTGCTACCTGATCGGAGGCGATGAACCAGAGGAGGTTGAAGGGCCTTATGCAAAGAAAATGGCTACCCAAAAGGGGAATAAAATAGCCAAGGCCCTGCCGAGATTGGGAAGGGTGGCGTAGTGCTCGGAGTGAATGACTTCAGCGATAAAGTCCAAGATGTTGTGGCCCATCTTGTGCCCGCCTTCAATTTGATGGCCAAGATCGTACCTCATGAGCGGATCCCTACTTATGAGAATATCTCCCCCGACCGAAGTGGAGGTTCTTGCGGTTGGTTCCGAGACTGGTTATCCCGATGTTGTGGTCGAGGTGAAGGCCTCGACTTCTGTTTCTGAGCCTGAAGCTCCTTCTGCCTGAACGTTAAGAACTGTCCCTGCGTGGACTAAATGAAGTGGGTGACCTTGAGGGGGCCATATATATTAAACAATGTTCTTTTATAACAAATTGTATTTGATATACTCTTTGGTCTTTATTAATCGCATGCTTGTTTTCTCCTTTCAATACTTAGCATAATTTCTCGAATTTTTGAAGTCACTCAGTCCTCAAAACTCGGCTATGATAGAATGTTTCCTTCTCGTGCCGACCAGAATACTAGCCACGGGGGAGATATTCCGACCCCATACCGAAGAAAACCTAGGCTCGATGAGACCAAAACTTGACCCCGAGCTAGTAATAATACTTAGCCATGAGGGAATGTTACATCATCGTGCCAGCTTGAATAATGGCCATGATGGAGATATTCTGAACCCATGCCGAAGAATACCTAGACTCGGTGGGGCTAAACCCGACCCCGAGCTAGTAATAATACTTGGCCACGAAGGAATGTTACCTCATCATGCTAAATTGAATAATGGCCATAGGGGAGATATTCCAACCCCATTCCGAAGAAACCTAGACTCGGTGGGACTAAACTTGACCCCGAACAAGTAATAATACTTCACCACGAGGGAATGTTACCTCATTGTGCCAACTAGAATAATGACCATTCGGGGATATTCCGACCCCATATCGAAGAAACCTAGACTTAGTGGGACCAAAACCCGACCCCGAGTTAGTAACAATACTTGGCCATGAAGGACTTGCTCATATCCTCCGTCAGGTAAAATCATTTTGTTTGCAGCAACAGCTTCAATAGATGGTTGGCCATGTTGGTTGGTTAATGCTGCTAGATGGGTTGTGAGGGATGACATTTGAGCTGTAAGTGCAACAATGAGATCCACCTCATATATACCCGCCACCTTAGGCACAGTAGTCCGTTCACTTGGCCATTGGAAATGGTTAATGGCCATATCTTCTAACAAATTATAGGCATCCTTAGCTGACTTCTTGAATAGAGATCCCCCAGCTGCTGCATCAACCACAGTCTGATTCGAACCCGTTATAAAACAACTGAATTTGTACCCAGCCTGCATAATCATGTTATGGGCATCTTCGGAGTAGATCCTTAAAGTGCTCCCATACTTCATACAGAGTCTCAGTCTCCAGCTGCTTAACTATACTAATTTCTACCCTCAGTTGAGCTGATTTAGCTGGTGGAAAGAACCTCTCAAGAAATTTTGTGGCCATATCCTGCCATGTCATGATACTCCCCATCTATATTGATTGAAGCCAATCCCATGCTTTATCCAGTAAAGAGAATGAGAATAAGCGTAGCCTGATAGCCTCTTTAGTCACACCATTCATCTTTATGGTGTCTGCGATCTCCAGGAACATCCTTAAGTGCATGTTGGGATCCTCTACAGCTGAACCCCCAAACTGATTCTTTTGCACCATGTTGATCAATAAAGGTTTTAGCTCAAAGTTATTAGCATTGATTGGCGGATGTGCAATCTCATAGTAATTACCATCTATGACCGGCTTGAAGAAGTCTCTGATTGCCACCTGGCGTGGATTATTCTCTCTATTTTCAGTCGCCATTTCTTCAATCATATAAAAAAAACAAAAATAAAACTTAAAACAAAATAAATAAATAAAATTAAAAATAAAATCTAAATTAAAGCTAAGGTTGTTTAGTAATAGTGTTAATGTGAATTTAATTAACAATCCCCGACAACGGTGCCAAAAACTTGTTGTGATATTTTATATCGTACGGCAAGTGTACGGTGTCAAGTTTTACTAAAGATAAGTTAAGAGTGTCGAACCTACAGGGATTGTGTTCAACTCACACTAAGTACTATAATTGTTAAACCTAACTTTATTTAGAAAATAATTAAATAAGATGAAACTAATATTAAAACTGTAAATTAAAGAAACAAGATATCAAAACGTTAAATTAAGATAATCCAAGATGAGAGAGATTCTAGAGTCTGATTTCACCTAGTTATCCCCTATGTATTTGTTGTGTCAATTAGTCATTATTCCTTTGTATTGTTTATAAGTCAAGAATCCTACAGTATTCAACTCCCTCTCCCGAGTAATAGTGAAAGTATTATCAATTACAGACTTCGATATCCCTATAAAAATCTAATAATTAACAAATCATTATGTTCTGTGATTCTATATTAACGACTTCAAAGGAACTATAGATTCTCCCGAACTCTATAAAACTCCTAAGTTATATTCTCTAGATCCTATTCAAAATCTCTCTCTCACGAGCAATAGATTCTAAACATTCACCATCTTTAATTGTGGCCAACAATCAAGAAGCATTAAAAGCAAAAAATATAAATAAACTGAATTATAATTTCAATAAACTCAAATTGGCAATCAATACATAGGTTTAAACATTGGCTACATCATCCTCTTGAAATATAAATTTAGTTCATGACGAAAGATAATAACAATGAAAACATGATCATGAATATAATAGAAATCATTAGAGCCTAAAGAAAGAAACTAGAAGATTAAACCTGAATTGAATCTCTTCGTCTTCGGACGTCATAGCCTTTGTCTCCTTTTGTCGCTCTTCAATCTTTCTTCTTGGATCTCTCTAAAAATTTTGTGTTTTTTGTGTTTTGTACAGTGTATTAGCCTCTCTTTTGAGTCTTGGACGAACTTATCTATTTATAATATAGCCTTGGGGTCATTGTGCATGAAAAAACCATAAAATTTATGTTTCTGGTCGCTACGGGGCGCCGCGACCTTGGCAAATTGGCGTACCGGCACCAAAACCTCTGGATTTTTTATGTGTGTCATCAGAGAATGCGCGTCGCGATGCGCAGTAAGGGCGCGTCATGACGCGCGGTAGAAAGTCAGGATTTGTGCTTTTCATATTTCTGCTCTTCTCGTATGCTTCCAATGCGTCCGAATGATCCCAAAACACGTATAAATGCCCCAATATCCATGTATTAATGCTTCCATCAAATAAAACATAAAAGAACTACAAAATACATTAATTGATACAAAAACTAACAAAATAATAAACTAAGAGTACATGAATAAGTGGGTATAAACCACACTTATCAGACGCCTTGGATTGACGTGCCACAGGGGGTTCGCGCTTTTCTCGCATGTACTTCATCCCTTCATGCGTTCTGAATCCTCAAAAGTGAGGGGGTTTGACAATGATGCCAGGATTGGCGTGCAAGGAGTTTGGTGCCCTCCCCAAATACCAAGCACCCCTTGATTTATCTTGACCACGAGCATACCCAAGAATATTGAACATGCCTTTCCTTTCCAATTTAAAAACAAGTAAAGTGGACAAGTTTATAATTTAAAGGAGAAAGTCTTATTCATATTCATTGGATCTACTGCCCTTCTTACAACTCTTTGCAGGTCATTACATGAGAGGCTCTATAATAAACTTTCCAGCTTTCGCGTAGTCGTTTGATAATACTCTTCTGGTCTGAACTTTTCTTCTGATGTTTCTAATTGGTCTTAACAGGGTTCCTCCAAGCCGAGCTCTCTAGAAGCATCTCTGAACAATTCATGTCTTGGTCGGCAACTTGCACCCTGATTTCCTAGTGGTCCACCGTGAGCTTTTTCTCTTCCCCATCATCCCGGATGGCCACTACG
Source organism: Zanthoxylum bungeanum (assembly GCA_019454045.1). Taxonomy (NCBI): domain Eukaryota; kingdom Viridiplantae; phylum Streptophyta; class Magnoliopsida; order Sapindales; family Rutaceae; genus Zanthoxylum; species Zanthoxylum bungeanum. Next base: position 25,251 of record SKCR01044751.1, read on the forward strand.
TAATAAGCATGAGGCACTTATTGAAACTAATCGAGTGCCCCCGGCACGCCAATTTTTCTGCCTCTCCATGACAACTATTTTGGCTGTTAATCCAAAAATTTTACAGGTCGAACAACTATCTCAACACATTTAGGATGACCTTTTTCTTTCGCAAAGGGTGGCGTGAAAATTATGCCAGCTCCAAGCGTTACATTTCATTCTGCAGCTCAGCCCTAGTTGATGGCCTCTGATAATCTCTTTTACATTTCATTTTGCAGTAAAATGATAAGAGCTTCTAGAAGTACTTCATCGGCTTCCTGCATTGCCTAACCATTATGGCTTCTTTATCAATGCAGTCATTCAAGTACCTATTAGGTACCAAATTATCCACCTGCTACCGCAGATCTCTGCATTCTTCTACCGTGCACCCTCTTTGATTATGGTGCACACAGTAAGATCTTTCATTTTTTTTCTCAACGGGGTACTTCCTCAGATCTGGTTAAACCAATAGACCCTTGTCATGTATCTCCTTGACTATCTGGGCCAGAGGTCTGTTCAGAGGCGTGTACACCGCCCCTCGGGCCATATGGTTGACTTGTACCTGCGCCATTCTCTCTTGTGGCACATGGTTCTGTGGCATTGGTTTGAACTCTTTTTGCCTAGGGGTGGCCTCCTCATCTCCCTACTCAGCCCCTTCTGACTTTAGGCCGGACCACCCTCTGATTTTGTGTACTTCCTTCTCGGGCATTCTTTTTTTCCCCTTCCATCAAAACAAACTTCATCGCCAGCTCCAGAGTCGTGGCATAGTATGGCACTTCTTAGATCGTCAAATGAGTCCACAACTTCTCAACCTTGAGGGCCACTTTAAAACTCTCCAACGCCTCATGGGACTCATATGCCCCGATCTTCAGCACCATGCTATGGTATCTTTCAATAAAACTCTTCAGGGAATCGTCATCTCTCTGCTTCATCAATCTCAATGGCCCTACTGTTTTCCTCGGCACATAGGCCCCATTGAAATGCCGAACAAAGGACTTCCTCAGCTGAGAGAAGCTACTGATACTCCCTAGGGCCAAGCTTCTGAACCACAAGCTCGCTGACCCCCCAGGGTCAATGGAAACACCTTACAGATGGCCTCTCCCACCATTCCTTGGACCTCCATCATTAAAACAAACCTCTTAACGTGAGATTTAGGGTCAGTTTGACCCATGTAAAGGTTCATGGAAGGCATGGTGAACCTTTTGGGGAACCCCATTGCCAAAATTTTCTCTATAAAGAGGAAGGCTGTCTCTCGTTCCCCTTTTCATGTTTTCTTCCCATTTTTCATTTCCTTCCTAAACCAACTCTTCATTTGGCTCCCAGTTCTATCACGTTCTCTTCTAAGAGTTTCCCCACATCTACCACTCAGTGCGTGATCTCTTCTATGACTAGAGATCCTACGTTCTTCCTCGAGATACCTCCCAAGGTCTATTTTTCAAAGCACGGGCTGTTATTAGAAGACTTCGGCGTTTGCCGGCCATCCTCTTCTTCCCACAACTCTTCCACCGGTAAGGCTCTGGCTATGACTACAAAGCTCACTTTTTTAACGTTCCTCATTTCGCCCTCATAATCCTCACCTACCCCAACAGCCCTCTTCCCTCAAGCTATCTCGTCCCTTATTCGAATCGGACCAACTTATATTCTTTCTTCATTCGTCTTTTTCAATATCTGCAGTTTCTCCATCATGGCCTTCATCAAGGCCTAGGTGGACTTCCTCTCATTCCTCATATTTTCTTCCATTTTCTCCATCCATTCCGTGGTTGAAGCCTCTGAAGACCTGTGGTTTCCGTATTCTGCCACCGTCTCTCAACACATCTAATGCTTTTAATTCTGATTCCCTACATACGACACCAACTGTTGCGGTTGATTTTCATTCCAGGGACAAATTCGAAAACTTGCTCCTCGAATAATCTTCCTTCAACTATGAAATTGTTTGGTTTATTGGGAACCAAAAGCAAACTTAGCAGAATAAACAAGAACAAACACAAGAATCAAAAGAAGATTTATGTGGTTCGGTGGAATGGATCCAACCTACATCCTCGGGAACAAGAAAAAAGACTGATTTTATAATATGGTCGGGCTTAACCGACCTCTTTTTACAGATGATCGGGTATGACCGAGCTAATTATATTATACATGTTTTTATAAGTAATGCTTGGAAATAAATTTGCTAACCCTTTCAATAGTATTCTCAACCCCTTTATATACTATGAAGAATGATATTGTTCCACCATCCTCATGACGTCATTCACGTGAGCCTGCCACTGCCGAAAGTAAAACCTTCTATCTGACACTTTATTAAGTTAATCTTTTTGAGTAATGCCACGCGCAACATTTATGATGCGAGCGTGTATTCAACTGCTCACGAGGTGGCATGTGTCAGAAGATAACCCACAAGTTGCCCTTGTCATATTGAGACTTTATGGATGGTGCAAGTCCCCGATCTGTACTTATACCAATAAACCCGATCTGATCAATACTGGACCGCCCTCCTCCAAGAGGTCGGATGATTGAGCCGAGACTATTCTACCATTCCGAGCTATGTTGGTCAGGTCGGATTCGAGGTCCTCAGCCACTAGCCTTCCGCATATCCACTCTCCTCGGGTCAGTCAGAGAATGCGGACCGAACCTGACCTCCCAGTTGGTCTGGGTATCATTGATTAATGTCCTCGAACTGCCGTGTTTTGGACTTGAAATTCCATTTATGCCTTCTTGAGCTACTATTGATACTTAGGCCCAAACAATCACCACCAACATGAGGTTTTAGTGACTGAGTTAACACCTTTTATTCTAGCAGGAAGAGTGACTTGGAAGCACTCACTTTATCCCTCATATGAGATATATGACAAGGCTGCCTCGGGCTGTAGCCCGGGCATAATTTGCCAAAAATTTGAACTTTTCTCTCTTTCTTATATTTCAGCCCGAGTTAAAAAAATATATAGTTACGTTACTGCATGATACTACCATCAACATTATATATACCATATAAAATTATATTAAATACAATTATTATTTATTTAATTATTATAAATACAAGATAATATATTATTAAGTTATTATACAGAAAATGCAGTATCACTTTTACATAATAAATTTTTTAAAAAAGGGAGGCACTACAGCAGGTGGCTACCGTTCCGGTTCCACACTTTTGTGGAACCAGAATCAGAACTGAAATCGAAACTTAAACCGAACCGTTTGGTTCCAGGTTCGGTTCCATTCAGTTATTTTTTTTTAAAAAAATTTAATAATGATTTTATAAAAAAATAAATGAGATTAAAAAATTATGAATTTGAATTTAGATTACGTTAAATTAAAAATAAAATTAAAGAGCTTAAACTTAAATTTTCAAAAACATAAGTTTCCTACGTATCCTCTATGGGTGAGGGGAATCAAATCGGCTTTAAGCTTGCATTTGTTTCTGACAAGTTTGCACTGACCAAAAGGGATGTCTATGTAGGAAAATGGCACATCAATGATGTACCATTTTAAAGAGCTTGAACTTAAATTTTCAAAAACATAAGTTGCCTATGTATCCTCCATGGGTGAGAGGAATCAAATCGGCTTTAAGCTTGCATTTGTTTCTGACAAGTTTGTATTGACCAAAAGTGATTTCTATGTAGGAAAATGGTACATCACCGATGTCCTTTTCAAGTTCAATGTAAGGACTTTCAATCGACCAATGCTAATAATAATAAAGCTACATCTTCTGCTAATATTATTGAGTCACAAAATGTATGACATGGTAGCTTGTGGCATGTTAATTTTCATATAATGCGTAAATTAATTAACATGGACCATATACTTAAATTTACAATTGATAACCAACATAAATATGATGAATGTGTTGATGCGAAAATGAATAGAACATCATTTCATTCCATAGAACGAAGATTTGAACCCTCGAAACTTATACACACCGATGTGTGTGATATGAATTTTGTGCAATCTAGAGGCGGAAAAAAAGTACTTTGTCACTTTTATCGATGATATCACAAGGTTCTGCTATGTGTATTTGCTGAGAAGCAAAGATGAAGCTATTGAGAGTTTTATACACTATAAGAATGAAGTTGAAAATCAACTTAGCAAGAAAATCAAAACAATCAATAGTGATGATGGAGGTGAATATGTGTCATCATTCGGTGAATATTGTTCCAATCATGAAATTATTCAGGAAACTACTGCTACTTATTCACCTCAACAAAATGGGAATGTGAAACACAAAGATTGAATGTTGAAGGAAATGATGAATGTCATGTTGATAAGCTCTGGTTTACCCCAAAACTTGTGATGGGAAGCCTTGCTTTCTGTCATCTACATTCTGAATAAGTTACCTCATAAAAGATTGGACAAGACACCATATGAATTGCGGAAAAATCACACATCTTCCTACAAATATATGAAAATATAGGGGTGTCTCGCCAAAGTAATGGTTCCTAAACCTAAGAAGGTGAGAATAAGACCAAAAATTGTTGACTGTATATTTATTGGATATCCTTACCACAATAGCGCGTATCGATTCTTGGTACATAAATATGAAATTTTTGAGATCAATCCAAATACGATAATTGAGTCAAGGAATGCGATATTTTTTGAAGAGATATTTCATTGTAAAGAAAAACAAAGAACGAAGTCTCTCAAAAGAACCATTGATACTACAAGTAGTGATCAAGTTAACAAAGAATCAGATAAACATGAAAATTTTGAGGAAAATGCACCTAGACGTAGCAAAATAGCAAGACCACCTAAGTTATTTGGACCTGATTTTCTGACGTACCTGTTAGAAAATGAGCCTTAAAGTTATAAAGAAGCAATGTCTTCTTCGGAGGAACCTTTGTTGAAAGAGGCTATCAATAGCGAGATTGATTCTATCCTTCAAAACCATACGTGTGAGTTGGTTGATCTTCCTTGTAAGTCACTGGGCTACAAATGGATTTTCAAACGGAATATGAAGCCGGATGGATCAATAGATAAATAAAAATCAAGACTTGTCATAAAAGTTTATAGACAAATAGAAGGCATTAACTGCTTTAATACATATTCACCAGTGACCCGTATCACTTCAATAAGAATGCTTATAGCAAAATCAGTTATATTTGGTCTTGAAATACATCAAATTGATGTAAGGACGACATTATTAAATGGTAAATTAGATGAGGATATTTACATGGAACAACCAGAAGGTTTTTATGTTTCTAAACAAGAATACAAGGTGTGCAAACTTATAAAATCCTTATAAGGATTAAAACAAACACTTAAACAATGGCATGAGAAATTTGACAAAGAAATGTTGTTAAGTGGATTCAAAATCAATGAGTGTGATAAGTCTATATATACTAAATCAACTCAAAAAGGATATGTCATTGTGTGTCATTATATAGACTATATGTTGATAATTGGTATCAATCATGAGATGATTCAGTCTACCAAGAAAGTATTGACTGGTAAATTTGACATGAAAAATTTAGGAGTTGCTGATGTGATCTTGGAAATTAAGATTTCTAGAACATCAGAAAGATACATATTATCTCAGGTATTTTATGTTGAGAAAATACTTGAGAAATATAACAAAGGAGATCTAAACGTATCTAGAACTCATGTGGACCTAACTATTCATTTGTCAAAGAATACTGGTTCAAGTGTATCGCAATTAGAGTATTCAAGAATCATCGAAAGTCTGATGTTTCTCACAAATTATTTGGCAGATCCGAATCCTCTAGGGTCGAATTAGAGCCTCACGCAGTGGAAATTGGTCAAACCAATTGGATACTATATTCTATGACAAGTTCATATGAAACAATCTGAGACGAATTAGAGTCCGGGAGCTAAAAATCGATAAGAAACATGATTCTACACACTCTTCGCGAGCAATGTGAGCAGTGTACGTGCACTGAGCAGTGCACACTATAGCGTGCTGAGCATTTTTATATATTTACTTTTATATTGGCGTGCCAATAATTATAAAGTGGCACGCCAATCCTTTCCAGAGAGCATGAAAATCCAATTTTCAAGCTCCAAAATGCTCTTAGTTTATCTTAAAATATTTCCAAACACCCAAATCTAATTTTTCAACATAAAAACCAACATCAACACATTTGGAATAATTAAAGAACAAAAATCATATTTTTAAAAATATCAAATATTTTTACAAAAATATAAATGTATTGAAAATGCATATAAGAATAAATTTGAATCTAAAATAAAAACCAAATAAGAATCTCACAAAGAAGTAACATATGGTTTGTTCTCTTTATTGAAAATTATAGAGAATTTCCGAACTTTCTCCAACAATTATTTTCTTTAGGTTAAAACTTACTAATCAAATATTTTTAAGCTTATCTTTTATACTTAAGCCTTTAATTTTAATTAATAAAAAATTTAATCAACTTTTTGGTGGGCTTAAGCTCAATTGTATAAATATGCATATTAGGTATAATCTTATCACTTTGTCTAACTACTTGATTAATCAAATTAATGAAGTGATATACACCTATTATTATATATTTTATAATTATCAAAATATCCTCCAATTGTAGAGATATTAAAGAAATTATAAAAAAACCTTTGTGTGATTTTTTATTTAACAATTAAATAAATTTTGAAAAATCTAATTAACCTCAATGGGTCTAGTAAATAATTAATGTTATCCAATAACACTTAATTATTTTGATTGATAATTATAATGTCAAATATAATTTAGTTTCAAACATGATTGGTAACCTGAGTGCTCAATGAGTACACTTCATATTGTGGAACTCTCTAAGTTCAGACTGTTAGTGTTCCTAGAACATGCCAAGATCGTCTAAGAGTGATTTGTGTGTGAATAAACAAGAGGAGTTGTAGAAATACTCACAATGCTTGGTAGAGAAAATTCAAAACTTTCATGGATGTGTAGAAGCTCCAAGCCTTCAAATTGAATTCCAAACTCATGGATTGGTTTCCCTATCACCTCATTTGTCTTTTTAAAGTGCTAGCTTGCTTGAATTTTTGCAACAAAAAAACATGGAGGGAGAGAGCATTCACGCCCAAGGAGAGAGGAAGAGGAATAATGCATATTTGATTTCCAAAATTTAATACAAAAGTTGACTTTCAAAGTTGGTATATGTTTTTAATTAAAAACAAAGTGTGTTGGTTTTGGTTTGTGTATTCAACAAGCAATCCAAGCTTTTCACACAACCAATTACCAAATTCCATCACTAGTCAAACACATTGATGTAAGTTGGTGGGCCCCACTTCAAATTCCAAATTTAAGTCGGACAATCCAACACGCAACTTCGCTCGGGCCCGGGTTCGTTTAATTCCGAATTAAATGAATTTGTCGTTGCGACTTAATTAAATCCAATTTAATTGAATAATAATGCCTCGCAATATTATTACGTAAGTCGCTTACGAATTAATTCTAAATTAATTTGTTCGCTTGAATTAAAATCCAATTTTAATTCCGCGTTGAAATCTAATTTCAATTAATATATCTAATATATTATTTTAGCCCAATTAATTAAATTAAATAGTAAAATCCAATTTAACTATTAAATTTACTTTACCGATTAATTCCAAATTAATCGCGTTCACTCTTCTAGTCAAATTAATCCCAGATTAATTCTTGACGTAATTAATCCCATATTAATTTTTTCTTTGGTAATTAATCCTACATTAATTTATTACCGTAATTAATCCCAGATTAATTTTCTCTCTTATAATTAATCCCGGATTAATTTATTGTTTGAGTCAAATGTCATCGGTGAATCTTCGGGAAGCGACCCAAGAGATCCCTGGATATGTTGGCAGTAAATTCGGTCATCGCACTATCCGAATACGTGCGCACCTGGTACCATGTTCTTACCGATTTATAAGACATGGTTGGCTTCTAGCAAAGCACCGTGTCTACCCAATTCTCCAGAAATATTCTTTAAAGGAATATATAATCTTTGTTAGGCGTAGTATACGTAGTATTGCGTATTACGATCCAGTATCTAATGTCACATGCTAGGCCTGAGGCTGAAAATGTGTATGTCCGGTACGAAGCATATATCGGATCATTGGCAACTAGTCTCTATAATCGGATAATCATGACCTAGTCATATTATCCTGATGATTGCAGTACTTAAGAGTACCAGTTCTGTATCATTGCGTGGTCATCATCTCCATATGACTGAAGTGATACTTCCATCTTGACATCACACCCAATACTCTACGATTCTCAGTATACCCAGAAGAGGCGTACACAGAACCTGTTAAAACCCTAGACGACCAAAACCAAAGTATACTGATTGTCGCAAGTATTAGCGATGCAAGTCTCAGGTTAAGACCAAATACACCTACTCTGATTCGGATTCCCATAGACACATAGTCATACTACCAATGGGATTCCGATGGGTCTATCCAGAGCGAAGCTGTTTCCGTACCATCGGTAAACAGAACCTTCTATTACACTTGCATGAGTATCCAATACCCAAATATATAAGAACTATGTCGTTACGCTACCATGACACGCACATGTGTAATACTAGCCTATTCCGTATTATCGATGTTCAGTCTCGATAATACTACGACTTGGGATATTTAATGATTAAATCTTACGTGGATTAATATTGTCTCATATCTTATTAATTCGGTACTAATCATATGGACTTTTATCATTTATATATTCCGGTAATCCAATTACAAATTATAAAAGAGCAATTTCCTTTGTCACATAGTTAATTTGTACAACAACATAATGTTTTGTACAAATAGTGATGCTATGGGTCATAATTGTCAAACAATCTCCCAATTGGCCTATAGCCAATCACTCAAGTGTCATACACCTGAACTATGTATGGGTCGCTCAAACTTCTGCTGAGAAACAGCTTTCATCAGCGGGTTTGCAATGTTATCATCTGATGCGTTTTATTCGATAATCACATCCCCACAATGTATGATCTGACGAATCAGATGAAATAGTCGAAGTATATACTTGGATCGTTGATGAGACCGCGGTTCCTTAGCCTGTGCTGTAGCCCAGCTCAGCTGCTAACAGAACTACACCTAATCCAATTAGGATTATATAGATCCAAAAATGCTTATTTTGATGCCTTAGCTGCAGCAATGTTCCGCTTTTGTTATTTATTCGGCAACAATATCTTGCTTGGAAGATTTCCAGCTCACTGTTCCGTTATTCAAACTAAATATGTACCATTTTTACGACTCAAAGTCATCTTTGTCGGTTTGGAAACTTGCATCGGTGAACCTAGTCACCTCAAGTTCTCATTTCCCAATATTCCCAGAAAGCATCCTTAGTTCGTCCAAGATACTTAAGGATGTTCTTAACATCAATCCAGTGACCATCACCTGGATCGGCCTTATAGCGTCTACATATGCTCAAAGCATATGAGACATCATGTCGTATACATTTCAAAAACGTACGAGCTCTGAGAGGGTTGTCAGCAGCTTTCTAGATCTATCCCAGTAGATCTTTATTCCTAGAATAAAGCCTGTTTCTCCTATGTATTCAATGAAGAATTTTAGTGAAAGTCAAGCTTTCACCGATTATATTATGGGAATGTTTTTGCTAAAAAAGCAATACATCATCAACTTATAGGACATTTATTGTCAGTGCGCTCCCACTAACCTTCTTATATACACAAGAATCATATGAAATCATATACCATTATGGTCTCATCAAAACGTTGGTTCCAAGAACACAATGCTTGCTTAAATCAATAAATGGATCGATTTAACTTACAAACCTTGTTTGCATGTTTTGGTATGACAAAACCATCAGGACGTTGTATAAAACATCCTCCAAAAGGTTTCCGTTAAGGAAAGTGATTTTGACGTCCATCTGTCATATTTCATAAACGAAATATGCAGCACTTGCAAGCATTATCCGAATGGATTTAATCATGGCAACAGGTGAAAAAATTTCGTCGTTGGCGATACTCTTTCTGTACAAGCCTAGCTGTGTACATTTCTATATTGCCATCCATGTATGTCTTCACCATGAAGACCCATCTGTTACCAATAGGCACAATGCCTACTGGTATATCAACCAGTGTCCAAACATGGTTGGTATACATGGAATCCATTTCGGACTTCATGGCACTTTGCCATATAGCGGAGTCGATACCTCATATCACTTCCTCATACGTAGTTAGTTTAGTATCCTCAATAAGACTAATGTCTACATGAGGTGAGATCAGAAACCCATACCTCCCAGGTTTTTTTCTGACTCTCTCCGACCTATGCGGTTCTTGTGTATTCGAAGATTATTGGTACAGTTTCATCCCTGATGAACTGTTGGTGTTCCGTGAGGACTCGGTGCCTGGAACTGTATTACTCCGATTTTCATCGAGTTTTACTTTCCTCCCACTTACCACTGCATTTAGGTATTCCTCTTAGGAAAACCGCATGGAGAGCAACAATTATATTGTTCTCTTGTGAGTTGTATAAGTACTATACTTTGGTTTCCCTAGGATAACCTACAAATACGCACTTATCCGATTTGGGTTCTAGTTTGGTATCATCCAAATGTTTAGAGTATGCCTAGCATTCCCAAATCTTCGGGAATGAGAAAAACAGTTTCTTTCCTGTTCATATCTAATATGAAGTCTGTCTAACAGATTTTCATGGAACCTTATTCAAAATAAATATTGCACTATTTAATGCGTATCCCGTGAAAGAAATTGGTAGCTCAGAGCGACTCATCACTAACCTTACCATGTCCAACAAAGTTCGGTTTCTCTATTTGGACACGCCGTCAAATTGAGGTGTCCCGGGAGGAGTCCACTATGAAAGAATACCATACTTTTTCAAGTAATCTTGAAACTCATATGTTTAAGTATTTTACACTATGGTCCGACCGTAATGTTTTTAATACTTTTACCGGTCTGTTTTCTTAATTCGTGTCGAAACTCTTTGAATTACTCAAAAGTTCATGACTTGTGTTTCATAAGATACACATAACCGTAACGCGATGCCACATCCATAAAGGTTACGAAGTATTCATATCCACCTCTAGCCTAGCTAGACATGGGCCCACTTACGTCACTATGAACGAGGGCTAACAGATCGGTGGCATTTGCACTTTTACCAAGTAAAAGGTGTTTTAGGCACTATGCCTAAAAAACTAGATTCGTAGACATCATTTGAATTAGAATCAAATCCGTCCTAGTATCCACTCTTCGAAAGTGTGGATATACGAGTCTTGTTTAATGTGTCCCAGACAATAATGCCACAAATAAGTCTCATCTGATTAATTCATTTTGAACCATTTGTTTGCCATATTATATGTTTGAGATTCATTTATATTCTAAATATAAATACTATTATTCACATCTAATATGCTTATCTCAATATCATCTTTATAAACAAAACATTTAGTTTTTGAGAATATAAAGGTATACCCGCAACAGGTTAAACTAGATATAGAGATAATGTTTCTAGTCAAACTAGGTACATTATAACAGTTTCCTAATTTAAGTACATGCCCAAAGGGCAGTTCCAAAACTTAGGTTTCTACGGCCAAAACAATGACTCTTGTCCCGTTTCCAACTCATAGGTCGATCTCATATGAAGCCAGTATCCTGCTCATCAGCAGATCCCACACATCAGTACATATGTATGTAACACATCCAATATTAAAAATCCAATTTTAAAACCAGTAGTGGATATGTTTATGACAAACATACCTGAAGTCAGAGCCTTGCCCGTCTTCACTTCCTTTATGTCTGCCTTGTCCATACGACAGTCACACTTCCAGTGACCCCGTTTGCCACAGTTTAGGCAGACAATTTGGGATATGTCCTTTGTCTTCCTAGAAGATTGTGACGATTTTGCCTTTGCCCTTATTTTCACACACCTAGAAGCCTTCGGCCAAGCCTTGGCCTTCTGGGATATCGAAGTAAGATGCGCCTTGCGCTTTTTGCCCTTTAAGAAGTTATGGCTCTGCCTCATTGAGCATAGCCATTAACTCTCCAAGAGTTTTCTTTTGGTTCAAGATGAACCCGCCCCAGCTTTCGGGCAGAGACTATAAGATCAAATCTATGGAAGTCTCGACCTCGTAGGTAATGCCCAGCTAACCTTAGTTGTTCGATGTCAACAATCATCTGCGACACCTAGTGCTCGATAGATGTACCCTCTGACATGCGCGAGCGAAAGAGCTTCTTTTTTACTTTTAAGATCTAAGGTTAGATCTATAAAGATCTTTTAATTTCATCATCATGGTATAAATATCTAATCCTTAGTTCTGACGACGAAATTTAGGAGTCTTTGCGGCAAACATACCGGATTGAACACTAAAGTTATCATCACGATGAGTCTTCCAAAGCTCATGCTCTACTATTTGCTCAACTCCGGGCTTAGGCCCGAGAGGTTTCTCTATTATATAGAGTAATTTCTTGGCTTTCAGGACTATCCTGAGATTCATTTCCCAATCTGGAAAATTGTGCCGTTAAAGATATTTTTTACCTAGGATTATGTCCTTTGACGCTAATCTTTCCAGTTATATTGATTGCTATAGTCCAACTATCCAATCAATGATTTCGGGTACAATCAAATGTAATGATTACTATAGTCTAACTATATAACCAACTATAAATGATCGGTTAAATTCAAATGTATTGATTACTATAATCCAATTATATAACCAACTATAAATGAAATAGTTTGAATACAGTCCAACTGTTCAATTAAAACAACAATTGAATATTAGTCCAACTAATATATTTATAAATAGTTAATGACGGAAAATGAAATGAGCGTGTATTGGCAAGTATTTAAACGAAATTGAAAATTTAATACTTGCCTCCCACTATTTTTCGGCGAGCCTCTAACCCTCTGTGGAGTACTCGGGAAACCTAGTTTCCTAGTGGGCTATGATCCTGTTAAATAACACACAACCTTGACTTTGGCCAACAAGTTGTATGAAACTTAACTAGGTAGATCTCTAAGATCAATTGGATCTCATCCAATTCCTAGATCTAGTAGGTGGACCTCCAAGTCCGAAACATATATCCAGTATATGCCAATATATCCAATATATTCCCTAACCTTTTTCCCTCTGAATCAACTAAGCCTTGGCTTTGGCTCAACAAGCTTAATGAAACCAGTTAAGCGTGACCCATTGACAGTGGGAAAGCTTCGTAATCGAGGTCGATGAACAAGAAGTGACCTTGACTTTGGCCAACAAAACACAACTTGCCCAAGACGTACGATATTGAACAAAGCTTTCGTGATTCAAACACATCCGCGATGGACAAAGGTCTTGACTTTGGCCAACAAACCAATGCCAATCTAAGATCTTGAGAGAGAATCACTCAATGGAAGGAAAAACACTTAATATAAAATGAGGGTTTTTGTCGCGATTTAGCAACCAATTTATTATCTTTAATTAGGTCTCATCATACACCCTTAAGCATGCATTCTAAAAGCATAATAAGGAGCGAATAAAATAATAATGATATTCAGATGGATATATAACAAACTTTATTCCTAGAACAAATCTCTCATTTTCCTCTCTCCCGCTAGCACTATTCATACTTCTACCCAATTACATAATACTTCTAAAGAAACCTCATTTACATTGAGGGGAATTGGTGAGAATAGAAATGCAATGAGATAAGGAGATAATAGGCTGGACACGCAGGTCCAATTTAATAAATTCTAAATTTATTACAACAATTTTCAAAATTGCCCTCACCCTTCTAATATCCATCTGATATACATTATTCATTCATACATCCAAGTATTCACACAAAACATGTTATTCAATCAATCTAATCCAATTAATTAATCTTTGAATAATGATAATCTAATGTTCAAACAACGATTTGATTTGCCCGAGTCCAACTCGTTTACGAATAAATACTCAAAGTACGTATTCTTGAATTATATCGAACTACAATTTTAAATCCAATTTAAATTATATTCAATACTAATTCATATTTAATTCCAAATTAAATAATTACACTTTTAAAAGTGCCTTTTAGACTTGAATTCCAAATCCAATCTTCATGGGTCTCAAAGGCCCAATTAGTATCTAATACTATTTAATTAAAGTCCAATGGGCTTTCAATTAATTCTTAAGGCACAGGCTTTGGCCAATATGAATCAAACCCAAATGCCAAGGCCCAATTAAGGAATCATATTTTTTGTCAAAAATCAATTTAGGCCCATTAGGCCCAATTAAATTATTTAAAGACCCAATTATCACATTTGGACTTTATGGAAATAGTTTTAGGCCCAATTGGATCCAACCCAATTGTCTAAAACCAAATTTGGCTCAACCAAGCCCATTAAGCCCAATTACAACAATTGAATTAATACATCATTCCAAATTACATATTAATTTAATTAAAGTGCAATTAACATAATTAATCAATTAATCTAATGTTTCCAAAACACTAATTAATCCAATTTAATCATGCTCACCTTATCCAATTCATGTCCAACATAAATTGAAGCAAAATCAATCTATTACATGCTTCACACTCCACGACAATCATCATGAAATAACATTCAATTCCGATTTCAATCCAATTAAACCAGCAATTAATATTCATTTAATGCTTTACACATATCCAATTGTCTAAAATCAAAAAATCAACATGAGTCCTATCAAGGGTGTATTCGGCCAAACTAAGGAAATTAGGGAAAATTTATCCAATTCATTTTCTCAATGCCTAAGATGTAATTCAACATCATCCAAGCTTAACCAAACCATCAAATTAAGAAAATACATACTCCAAGCATAAATTCCCAATTAAAGTCCATAAACCCTAGATTTTCAAATCAAACTTAGATCGCTATGATACCATTGTTAGTGTTCCTAAAACATGCCAAGATCGTCTAAGAGTGATTTGTGTGTGAATAAAATAGAGGAGCTGCAGAAATACTCACAATGCTTGGTAGAGAAAATTCAAAACTTTCATGGATGTGTAGAAGCTCCAAGCCTTCAAATTGAATTCCAAACTCATGGATTGGTTTCCCTATCACCTCATTTGTCTCTTTAAAGTGCTAGCTTGCTTGAATTTTTGCAACAAAAAAACATGGAGGGAGAGAGCATTCACGCCCAAAGAGAGAGGAAGAGGAATAATGCATTTTTGATTTCCAAAATCTAATACAAAAGTTGACTTTCAAAGTTGGTATATGTTTTTAATTAAAAACAAAGTGTGTTGGTTTTGGTTTGTGTATTCAACAAACAATCCAAGCTTTTCACACAACCAATTACCAAATTCCATCACTAGTCAAACACATTGATGTAAGTTGGTGGGCCCCACTTCAAATTCCAAATTTAATTCGGACAATCCAACACGCAACTTCGCTCGGGCCCGGGTTCGTTTAATTCCGAATTAAACGAATTTATCGTTGCGACTTAATTAAATCCAATTTAATTGAATAATAATGTCTCGCAATATTATTATGTAAGTCGCTTACGAATTAATTCTAAATTAATTCGTTCGCTTGAATTAAAATCCAATTTTAATTCCGCGTTGAAATCTATTTTTAATTAATATATCTAATATATTATTTTAGCCAAATTAATTAAATTAAATAGTAAAATCCAATTTAACTATTAAATTTACTTTACCGATTTATTCCAAATTAATCGCGTTCTCTCTTCTAGTTGAATTAATCCCAGATTAATTCTTGACGCAATTAATCCCAGATTAATTTTCTCTTTGGTAATTAATCCTAGATTAATTTATTGTTGTAATTAATACCAGATTAATTTTCTCTCTCATAATTAATCCCATATTAATTTATTATTCGAGTCAAATGTCATCGGTGAATCTTCGGGAAGCGACTCAAGAGATCCCTGGATATGTTGGCAGTAAATACGGTCATCGGACTATCTGAATATGTACGTACCTGATAGCACGTTCTTACCGATTTACAAGACATGGTTGGCTTCTAGCAAAGCACATTGCCTACCCAATTCTCCAGAAATATTCTTTAAAGGAATATATAATCTTTGTCAGGTGTAGTATACGTAGTATTACGTATTACGATCCAGTGTCTGATGTCACATGCTAGGCCTGGGGCTGGAATTGTGTCTGTCCCGTACGAAGCATATATCGGATCATTGGCAACTAGTCTCTATAATTGGATAATCATGACCTAGTCATATTATCCCAATGACTGCTGTAATTAAGAGTACCAGTTCTGTATCACTGCGTGATCATCATCTCCATATGACTGAAGTGATACTTCTATATTGACATCACACCCAATAAACTACGATTCTCAGTATACCCATAAGAGTCGTACACAGAACCTGTTAAAGCCTCGGATGACCAAAACCAAAGTATACTGATTGTCGCAAGTATTAGCGATGCAAGTCTCAGGTTAAGACCAACTACACCTACCCTGATTCGGATTCTCATAGACATATAGTCATACTACCAATGAGATTCCGAGGGGTCTATCCAGAGCGAAGCTATTTCCGTACCATCGGTAAACAGAACCTCATATTACACTTTCATGAGTATCCAATACCCAAATATATGAGAACTATGCCGTTATGTTTCCATAACACACACATGTGTAATACTAGCCTATTCCGCATTATCGATGTCCAGTCTCGATAATACTACGACTATGGATATTTAATGAATAAACCTTACGTGGATTAATATTGTCTCATATCTTATTAATATGGTACTAATCATATGGACTTTTATCATTTAAATATTCCGGTAATCCAATTACAAATGATAAAAGAGCAACTTCCTTTGTCACATAGTTAATTTGTACAACAACACAATGTTCTGTACAAATAGTGATGCTATGGTTCATAACTGTCCAACACAGACACGTTCATCATATGACCCAATCATATTTACGTAATTTGGCCACCTCCAAAATTGGGAAGAACATGAACAACCTTTTCCGAACTATACAAGTCGCGATAATCACATATGTTTAATAATCATTATGTCGTAGCCTATCCGAGTTGTGCTTAGGAAACATAGATTATACCGTCAAGTTTCCAAGATACACATCTCATATTGTTGACATGTCTATGATTCATTATAACTAATCAAAACATTATTTATGATTTATTTGTGATCAACCCTAGGTGATCGGCTTTGGCCTAAGTCTTAAGAATCGTGACTTATAAACATGGATAGGTAAACCCTTTATGGTACACATTTAGGCTGACATATCCTATCTTGATACGCACCGATTAACGATTGCATGGTCCACACCCAATGATCATCTAACTGTCAGACCATGAAATATTTCTGACATATATGGCATCAAATGTGTGGAGGATCTCACACAAAATCAATGATATCATATAGTCAAATGATCACATAAGCTAATCGACTGGAAGAGATTCCTATTGACGGTGATGTGTGCTAAAAACTATTAGGAATCATCCGTCAGTCATTCAGTATTCGTTCTAACAAATACCCATATGTCCAGACGAGCTCCCATTACTCATGGTCCATTGGGTTAGACAATTGGAACAGTAATTCCAATATTCAACATGTATTAATCTTCTAGGTTATGGGAATTCGACCATATTCCAAAGCCAACGACTAGGAATATATATATATATATATAATATATATATACACTTTAAAAATAATTTATAATAGTAATATTATCCCAATGCATGTCCATTATTACTATGTGACTATTCTAAGGTTGGTGTGATTCTCTGCATATATATATATATATATATATATATGTATGTATGTATGTATATATATTAAACCAATATGCAATAAGAGATAATGACACAATAATAATTACCATTATAAAAATAAATGAAAATCTAGTTACTTTATTAAATAAATAATAAAATTTAATGTACAATACATTATTCGGTTTGGCGCTGAAAGCACCAACTTCAATAAACTCTCATTTGCTTAGTGCCAATTCGAATGGTATCGATGTCCCATCTCATCCACATGCTTATCGAATAAATTTGGAGGGAAGACCTTAGTAAGCGGGTCTGCTATGTTGTCTTTTCCTTGAACGTTTTAGACCACTATGTCTTTTTGTTCAATAATTTCTTTAATCACGAGATATTTCCTTTTCACGTGTTTAGATTTGAAATGTGCTCACGGCTCTTTACCTAGCGCAATGGCTTCGTTATTATCAGAGTAAAGTGAGATCAGATCCATAACACTAGGCACAGCTTGTGTAGTAGCTTCCGAAGCTGTTATAAATTCCGCCTCAGTAGTGGAATCAGCTGTAGAGCTTTGTTTTGATCATCACCAACTAATTACACCGCCATTAAGGGTAAATATGTATCCGGATGTAGACTTTCTATCATTCAGATCTCCTTGGAAATCAGAGTCTGTATAACCCTTAAGTTGTAGCTCAACTTCTTTATAAATTAGAAACTTATCCTTAATACCCTTAAGGTATTTCTGGATATTTTTCATGGCTGCCAATGCTATTTACTCGGAGCATATTGATATCGGCTAGTCACATTAATGCCACAACTAATGTTGGGTCTTGTACATAGCATAATACACATAATACTTGCAATACAAGAATCATATGACAAGTTAGACGTTCGAACTATTTCTTCCTCAGTCTGAGGTGCCATTTTCTTTGAAAGATATATGCCATATCTAAATGGTACATTTACTGCTTTGAAATTTATAAATTCATACCTTTCTAATATTTTATCTACATACATGGATTGCAATAACCCTATAAGCTTCATTTCTCTATCCCCGTAGAGTCTTATACCCAGTATATAGGAAGCTTCACCCATATCTTTCATGGAGAAGTTCTTGCAAATTTAGGCGTTTACACTTTGCATCAATCCTATATCATTCCCAAATGATAAGTATATCGTTTACATACAATACATTGAATACTATTATGTCCATACTAACTTCTTATAAACACACAGTTCTTCATCGTTATTGATGAGTCTATATGATCTAATTATTTGATCAAAATGATGATTTCAGCTTTGGGAAGCCTGTTTAAGTCCATAAATAGACTTCTCGAGCTTACAAACCAAGTTTGAAGTCTCACTGGATATGAAACCCGCTGGTTGTTCCTTATAGATATTCTTATCGGGGATCCATTTAGGAATATAATTTTCATTTCCATCTGTCATATCTCATAATAATGATAGGAAGCAATGGCTAAAAGTATCATAATGAATTTTAGCATGGCAACTTGATGAAAAGTTTCCTCATAGTCTAACCCAAGACGTTGAGTGTAACCCTTCGCTACCAGTCAGGCCTTAAATACTTCCACATTTCCATCGGGCCCATGTTTCCTTTTATAAACCCATTTACAACCAATAGGTTTAGCTCATTCAGGAAACTCAACCAAGTCTTAGACTTGATTTTCATGCATATAATCCATTTCAGATTTCATGGCTTTTTGTCATTTTCCTGAATCGATATCTAATATCGCATCGTTATACGTGGTTAGATCTGTCTCCTCTAAGAGGAGAATAATGCGATTTGTATTAGAAAGATCTTCATATAGTTGGATCACCGGTTCTATCTCAGGTTCTTTTGAGTTAAGATCAAACTCATCGAGTTCAATCTTTATACGATTCCTATTTTCTCTTAAAAATTTAGTTTCAAGAAAAGTGGCAAAATGAGTAACAAATACATTTCGTACTCAGAATCGTAGAATTGATATCCTAAAGAATTGTCAAGATATCCAATGAACCTGAATTTATACCCATCGGGGTGCTAGTTTATCTCGTTGCGCTACTCCAATGTCGCGGGACAACCCTAAATCTTTAAATATCTAAGACTTGGATTTCTATCGTACCATATCTGATATGGAGTCAAGAAATATCTTTAGATGGATTTCTTTTTAGTATGTGGGTAGTAGTAAGGAAAACATAACCCCAAAGGTAATATGAAAGATATGTATATCTCATCATAGATCACACAATTTCCAATCTAGTACAATTTCTTCGCTCAGACACACCATTGTGTTGAGGAGTTCCTGGTGGGCTATATTGGGCGAGAATCTCATTCTCGCTTAAATAATATATAAACTATTTGCTCATGTATTCATCACCTCAATTTTATTGAAGACACTTGATGATTTTCCCAATTTGTTTTTCAACTTCGTTTCAGAATATTTAAACTTATCAAATGTATTACTATCCAAAATAATAACAAGTGGATTCTTAGTGTAACATATAAATTAGTTTATAAAATTTAACCGTTGAGTAATTTTTCTTATGTAGACTTATTGATAAATGTTAAAAATTTACAATTACATATTGCTACTGCAAACGTCACAATATCGATTGCTCATGGAGAAAACCCAGATAAGTTCAGTGGAGTAAACTTCAAATAGTGGAAGAGTAACATTTTATTTTACCTGACCACACAACAGTTAGCTAAATATCTCAAGGAAGCTCCTTCGGGTCTTGTGGAGGGAGAAACTGAATCGGCTTGGCAACTGTGAGTTAAGGCATAGTCGTAAGGAGACTTCTTGTGCAAGAATTACCACTTGAGCGATCTTCTTGATAATACCATGTAACATGTGTACCAAGACACGACTTCTGTAAAGAAACTCTGGGAATCTTTTGAAAAGAAATATAAAACAGAAAATGTCGGCATATGAAATTTCTCATGGGGTAGGATCATGGACTACAAAATGGTAGATTAAATTATGGTAATGTCTCAGTTGGGTTAACCACAGTTGATCATTTATGAAATATTGGATGAAAGAATGAAACTCAGTGAGACATTCCAAGTTGCCACAATCATTGAGAAGTTGCCTCAATCATGGAATGAATTCAAGAGTTATCTGAAATACAAGAAGAAATAGATGAGTCTTGAAAATTTGAGAGTTCGATTAAGAATCAAAGAGGACAATAAGAAGTCTAAGAAGGCTAGCTACAAGACCATAGAGTCTAAGGCCAACATCGTCGAATGGTGAAAAAATAGCAAAAAGAGAAAGAAAAATGGAGCTTATTCTTCCCAATGAAACAAGAAGTTCACCGAGAAGTGCTACGTTTGTGGAAAAAGTGGTCATATGGCTAAGTACTATAGAAATAAGAAGTTTCAGAATAAAGATAAGAAAAAGAAGAATGAGGCTCATGTCACTGAAGATGAGTTGATGACTGTTGCGATCTCAGAGTTGAACCTCTCAACAATTGTAACTGAAGCCAACGTGGTTGGAAACCTAATAAAATAGTTGATAGAAACTGGAGCTACTCGCCACATATGTGCTGATAGTAGGATGTTTTCTACATATCAAAAGGTCGACAATAGAGACCAATTGAACATGGGAAATTCTTCCACCTATGAAGTAGTAGAACCAGGCACATTGATTCTAAAGATGACTTCCGAAAAGAACTAATATTGAAAAATGTGTTGCATGTTCCGAACATCAGGAGAATCTAGTTTCAGGATCTATCCTCAACAAGAATGGCTTTAAGTTAGTCTTTATTTTTGAAAAGTTTGTTCTAACCAAGAATGATGTTTATATATGAAAATGATACCTCACTAAGGGCCTTTACAAATTCAATGTAATGACTATCAATCGATACAATGCTATTAATAATAATAAAGCCACATCTTCTGATATATTACTGAGTCACAAAATATATGAAATGGTATGTTGTGGCATATTAATTATGATACAGTGCGTAAATTAATTAACATGGACCTTATACCTAGATTTACAATTGATAACCAACATAAATGTGAAGCATATGTTAAAGCGAAAATGAATAGAACATCATTTCATTCCATAGAATGAAGTTCTGAACCCTTGGAACTTGTTCACACTGATGTGTGTGATATGAATGTTGTGTATTTTAGAGGCGGTAAAAAGTATTTTGTCACTTTTATTGATGATAACACAAAGATTCTATTATGTGTATTTGTTGAGGGGAAAAGATAAAGTTATTGAGAGCTTTATACACTATAGAAATGAAGTTGAAAATCAACTTGACAAGAAAATCAAAAGAATCAGGAATGATAGGGGAGGTGAATATGTGTCACCATATGGTGAATATTTTTCTAATCATGAAATTATTCACGAAACTATTGCTCCTTATTCACCTCAATAAAATGAGATTGCAGAAAGTAAGAACCAAACATTGAAGGAAATGATGAATGATATATTGACAAGCTCTGATTTACCCTAGAACTTGTAGGGGAAGCCTTGCTTTTCGCTAACAACATTCTAAATAAGTTACCTCATAAAAGATTGGACAAGACATCATATGAAATATGGAAAGGTCACACAAATTCCTATAAATACCTAAAAGTGTGAGGGTGTCTCGCCAAATTGATGGTACCTAAACCTAGGAAGGTTAGAATATGACTAAAAACTGTAAACAATATATTCATTGGATATGCTCACAACAGTAGCGCATATCAATTTTTGGTACATAAATATAAGTTTCCTGACATCAATCCAAACTTGATAATTGAGTCAAGGAATACAACATTTTAGAATAGACATTTCCTTATAAAGAAAAATAAAAAAATAAAGTCTATCAAAAGAAGTATTGACACTACTATAAATAGTGATCAAGTTAACCAATAATCAGATAAACATGAAAATATTGAGGAAAATGAAC
>SKCR01044752.1:0-47705 GCA_019454045.1 Zanthoxylum bungeanum
GTTTGCTCTCTATTGACTATTTTAGATTACTAACTTCAGACTCAAATCCTCTTGTATATACTTTTTATACACTAAGCCTGAAGGTACAAGAGTAATCAAGGAAAAACGAGACAATTTATAAAATGCGATTTAAATCAAACAACTTTCGATAAATGAATACGACATGTTTTATTTCAATAAATAATTCCGTTTACAACACATGAAGCTCTATGGCATAAATCTCAATAGTTCTAACATTGGTAAAGAGGTTATGTTGTTCCTTTTATAGGTAAGGTTTTCCAAATCCAAAATAGGCTTCAAAAATGCGTCCAAAATAACCAAGATACACACGGGTGTTCGAACTCCTTAAGAACGCATGACGAACGCGAATGTTTCCGTAAAATCGTTTGAACACCAGATCGAACGTGACTCGAATGTGAAGCATCTGGTCAGTTTCATTCAATTGTAATGAAGAACGTGACTCGAACGAATAGTTTCTGGACACTTTAGTTAGAACGTAATGTCGAACACAACTTAAACGTATGGCCTTTAGAAGTATTCGTTTGAACATAATGACGAACGTTACACAAACGCAACTCGTTCTAACAGTATGACGAACATAACATGAACGAAACCTCTAATATCTTCATATGATGTTGCCCAAATATACCCAAGCACTTTAAGACTTATTACAACTCAATTCACTTGGTTTGTTACGGAATTTGCTAACCCAATAGACTCAATAGTCCATATTTTATTCTTTTCGTTTTTTAAATATTTATTCTTTTTAGAATTAAATTTTCCTATTCCATTATACAAAAGAACTAGCATAAAGCCCATACGATGCGCAAGTTCATTTTAATTATTGGTATATATTTTATGGTTCTAATTCTTATTCAATTACGCTTAGTAATTATATGATATAGCAATAGAAACTTTATGTCTCTCAAAGAGGACCTATCATCGAAAAGAATATGCATATCAAGCTAATAGTGTAAGCAATGAATTTAAACTGGGTATAATTAATGCACCAAGTAGTTATACATAAACAACCATTAGTCAACATTTTGAACCACATAATATAAAATTTTTACAATAGAGAAAATGATACTGACAAACAATAGCAGCCATAAGTCCGGCTTTTTTGTCATCATTGTCAGTTTAAAAATACCTAGAAAATGAAACAAGTATCCAATATATAAGTGGAGGCAAGGCAAATAGCAGAGCCCTTGCTTTGTTTTGGGAGGCAATTATGCTTACTTTTTGGTTTATTACGAGAATGACGTCGTTTTTCTTTAGAAACCTATATTCCTCTCCATTACAATCCATCCCTGTCCACCAGCGACCTATGTTTTTTTTTTTCAAACATCACTACCATCAATTTCCTAAAATAATTTATGCGCAATGTTTTTTTATTGGGCATCACATTTATAATTGCCCACGAAATCATCAAACAAGATACAATACAGTTGTTAGAAATTCGTAACTTTATGAACTCTCATTTGGACTTTGTTCTTGTCTTATTCTAAGTGTTTTTTTTTTATACTTTTTAATTTTCGGACGAGCTTCAATTTATGTAGGAGATCATAGGATCTTTCCTTCTTAAGAAATAGGAATTCGTCATGCACCAATTTTGCACTGCCTTGCATCGCGACACCCATGGAATGCGGACCACTTTTGCTATGAATTTGTTGATTTATCAGTCGTTATGTCCGCTTTAATCGTACTAAGATCTCAACCAAAACATACACAAAACACATCAAAACGTTCATACAACTTGAGATAATACACAATATGCAAGATAAAATGACGGTAAATATAAACATATTGACCGCTCATCAGTAGCCTCAAATATGATTTAGTTTGGGGCAAAAAAACGTAGCGGCGTTTGAATGCCGCTTCAAATGTAAATCGAACGCGTGCACTCTTACTTACTTCAAGCGACACGAATGCGTACATTCTGATGAATTTTGTTTGAACGATTTTTCAAACATGACAAGAACGCGAATTGTAATTCGTTCGAATGCTGGAACAAACACGTGATCTGAAAGCTTGATATTTTACAACTAAACTTGACTTGTTACCATGTTTATAATAACATGTCATACATAGAAAATAATCATGATGAACAAGTCATACAACCGGGGTGCTACAATTGGTCTCATGTTTTAATAATTAAAAATATCATAATTAAAAAAAAAAATTAAAAAAAAAACTCTTTTGTTGGACAAATATGATAAGATTCCATAAATCAAGATAATTGAAGGGAGAAAATCAAGGAATATCAATTTTTGAATCTTTTATAATTATGTCACTTATCTAGTAGTTAATCTCTTTCCTATTTTAAATTTCAAACAATGTGTATATATAGTACTAAATGGCATTGTGAAATATAAGAGAAAAGATATATTTCTTCAACTTGTCCTCTTCAAATTCTACATGGTATCAGAGCCCAGATCCCTTCTCTAATTTTTTTTTTCTCCACTATCTCCATCCTCCGTTCCAATGGCCTCCGACGGTACCCAAAATGTCATCCCCAACACCCAAGAACCTACAAAACCTTTGATCATAGTTGCCATCCACAACTCAATCAAACTCACATCAACAAATTATCTCTCCTGGAAAACCCAAATTGAAGCCATTCTCATCGGCTACGATTTACAAAAACACATTGATGGAAATCATCAAACCCCACAACGTACCGTCACCACCAATAATGTCACTTCTCCAAATCCCGAATATCATACCTGGCTACGCCAAGACAAACTGATCTTTGCAGCTCTGGTCGGCACCCTTTCACCATCGCTAGTCCCTCTCATCACCCAATCCACCACCACCTATGAAGCCTGGCAAACACTTGCCAACACCTATGCCCGTCCATCTCGGGGTCACATCAAACAACTCAAAGATCATCTTAAACACATCACCAAAGGCCCTAAAACCATTACCGAATACATGCAATTCATCAAAACCACAGCCGATCAACTTGCCGCCCTTGGTAAACCTCTTGACCATGAAGATCTAATTGAAAAGGTGCTTGACGGACTTGACGATAACTATCAGTCCATCATCGACTCTCTCATATGGCCCTTTGCGTTCTCCACTGCAATCTATCTTATAAATCGCATGCCCACACCGACCTTACACCATCACCCCCCTATCAAAAACTCTTCGGTCATATGCCGAACTACTCAAAACTTCACAGCTTTGGCTGTCTCTGTTACCCTTGGCTCCGTCCATACACATCTCACAAACTTCAGTCTCGGTCCTCTCCTTGTGTCTTCGTAGGATATTCCATCACTCAGAGGGCTTATCTCTGTCTCGAGCCTTCCACAAATCGACTTTACACCTCCCGACATGTCCGCTTCGTTGAGTCAATTTTTCCCTTTGCCACATCCCCTTTGTCTCCTTCCCGTGCCACTCCTTACACCATCTCCGAATGGTGCTCCATGACCTTACCGGTACTGGACCCACCATTGCAGAATGTCGACCCTGCACCCCGACAGAATTCCACACCCATCAATGCCCCGAGCCAACCTCCCCCTCCACCTCACATTACTCCCACAGGTACGACCACTTCACAAGCATCAACAGACCACAGATGCCCTATCGGGCATAACCAGTCCAGAGCATCATCATCACTTACCAATCAAACCAATTCTGACCGACCACAAACAATTCCACAATTACCACAACTCGATGATCAATCTAACCTCGACCGACCCACTGCAAGTCACTCACCCCTCACCAATAATCCACATAACAACCGACCTCATACACACAGCCAGGTATCAACCCTCCCCAAAAACACAACCCGCGACACTCCACCTGACCACTCTCGACCACAACCCAACACCGACCATACAAATACCGACCGAGCATCTGACCTTTCAACTACAACATCCGTGCCCGACCACTTGCACACTCAACTACACAACCCATACCCGCCCACACCAAAACCGACCACCCGTCTGAATCCTCCGACTTACCCCATGTCATTGTCACACGTTCCAAGCACAACCTCCACAAACCAATTCAAAAACTTAACCTTCACGCCCAGCTTCTGCAACCTACTCTCGAACCCACCACCATTACCCAAGCCCTCAAGGACCCTAAGTGGCGCCAAGCTTTGTCGGACGAATACAATGCTCTACTTCGCAATGGGACATGGGAACTAGTGCCACCCTGTCCCGACCAGAACCTGGTCGGCTGTAAGTGGATTTTTCGCACCAAATTTAATGCTAACGGTTCTATTGACAGGTACAAAGCTCGATTAGTTGCCAAGGGATTCCATCAACGTCCTGGCGTGGATTATTATGAAACCTTCAGCCCAGTCATCAAGCCGACCACAGTTCGGATTGTTCTCAGTCTTGCGGTTAGTCAAGGATGGTCTCTCCGACAACTTGACATCAACAATGCCTTTCTTCAAGGCACTCTCACTGAAGATGTTTATATGTCACAACCTTCGGGCTTCATTGATCGGGATCACCCCAATCACGTCTGCAAACTTCGCAAAGCCATCTACGGCCTCAAACAAGCTCCTCGAGCATGGTACCATGAACTGCGTCAATTTCTTCTACAGTCCGGCTTCACCAACTCAATGGCCGACACCTCACTGTTCATCTTCACCAACGCCCACACCACACTATATCTCTTAGTCTATGTCGACGACATCATCATCACTGGAAATGATGTTGCAGCTGTCCGCCGATTCATTGACCAACTCTCTCAGCGCTTCTCTCTCAAGGACCTTGGCCAACTTGCTTATTTCCTTGGGGTGGAGGTTACTAGCCACAACGCTGATCTTTTCCTTAGTCAACGCAAGTACATTGCCGATCTGCTCACCAGAACCCACATGATTGACACCAAGCCAGCCCCAACTCCTCTGGCGACAAACCCGACACTCACATTACAATCTGGATCTCCCTTACCTGATCCGACCGAGTACAGAACTATTGTCGGGAGCCTCCAGTATCTCTCCCTCACTCGACCAGACATTGCTTATACTGTAAACAAACTTTCTCAGTTTATGCATCAACCGACCGATGACCATTGGCATGCAGTCAAGCGTCTACTGCGATATCTCTGTGGCACTCTGGACCATGGCATATTTCTCCGCCGGAACTCCCCTCTCGCACTCCATGCCTTTTCCGACGCTGATTGGGCTGGCAACAAGGACGACTTCACCTCCACTGGTGCTTACATAGTATATCTGGGTCATAATCCTATTTCCTGGAGCTCCAAGAAACAACGCTCTGTTGCACGCTCATCCACTGAGGCTGAGTACCGATCAGTAGCCTCCACTACTGCCGAAATAAGATGGATTTGTGCTCTCCTTACTGAACTTGGTGTCACTCTCTCTCTCCAACCAGTAATCTACTGTGACAATGTTGGGGCAACCAATTTATGCTCCAATCATGTTTTCCACTCACGCATGAAACACGTCGCGCTTGACTACCACTTCATCCGAGAACAAGTTCAAAATGGTCTACTTCGGGTCTCACACATCTCTGGAGCTGATCAACTAGCGGACGCCCTCACCAAACCGCTTGCTCGGTCTCCTTTCAATTCACTAAAGTCCAAGATCAGACTCTCTCCACGACCGTCCATCTTGCGGGGGCATGATAAGATTCCATAAATCAATATAATTGAAGGGAGAAAATCAAGGAATATCAATTTTTGAATCTTTTGTAATTATGTCACTTATCTAGTAGTTAATCTCTTTCCTATTTTAAATTTCAAACAATGTGTATATATAGTACTAAATGGCATTGTGAAATATAAGAGAAAAGATATATTTCTTCAACTTGTCATCTTCAAATTCTACAAAATATTGGCTCTACCAAACAACTTAAGTCATAAGAAAAAAATAAGTGGATTTTGAAAAAATCCCTAATTCTATTTTTCTTTTTTTCGGTATTTTTTCTAGTAAAAGTAAAAAAAAAAAAAAAAAAGAAAGAAAGGATTAAAAAAATTGAAAGAATAATAAAAAAAGACACTTTGATTCTAATTCTATATCATCATAGGAATGTAAATAGTCCTTAGTTTTCTTGTACGTTGAATACAATAAAAGAAGTATTTTATTTTTGGATTTTCAAATCAAATCCAAATAAACAAGAACTGAATGAGGTGAAAATCTAATGGATGGTTTTGTAATAGCGATGGGAACCATAATGTTTCCACTAACCGTTCAAGTACAATTGATATAGTTGGGGCACAATCGAAATATGATTTTTTTTTTCAGTATATTAAAATCATCTTTGTTGTTTATTGTTCTTTTCACTGTTAAAGTTCATATTGAGGATTTTGATCGATTATCAAATAATCATTTATTTGACAATCTATTCCTAAATTATATATGATTATCATTTATTTGATAATTGTTAGTATATGTCTAAAGGAACGACTCATAGAAACTATATTGGATAAAAATAATTTGATAATTCAAACATAATTTAAGAATAAATTTTCAAATAATCATTTACAAGAATTCATGACAATTCCAAACACATTAAATAATCCCTTTTAGTTATAAGTTTAACAATCTCTTTTAACTGTAATAATTATTTTACAATATATATATACACTATAAAATTTTAGCAAATACCGGTTTTCAAACACTTGAGTTGAGGTTTCACAATAGGGGAAGTGATCAAAACCTCTTTTTTTTTTTTTTTTTTTGGGGGGGTTAAAATAAATCATTTTAACCCTAATATTTCAAAACTCTGCTGTTTAAAAGAATATGTTTGTTAGCCTTCAAATTCAACCATCTCCTCACTTATATTTCAAAACCCATCAAATCTTTTCTTGAAACAGTAAGGGGTTTTGATCAATTTCCACTTCAAATTAATATACACACACATTAACTATTAAATGCATTGACAATATCTTCTAATAAATATATTGACAACCCATCCTATAAAAAATGGACTTGGATTATGTGTTGAGTTAAATTTTGTATTGTATTTTATAAATTATGATTCATAATAATTAAATAAATTTTTTTTATAAACAGTTAAATTTTAACAGTTCAATATTACAAATGCACACATAATAGAAGTTTATAAAAAGACGAGCACAAAAAATATTAATATTGAGTCCAAAATCATAGAAAATAACTAGAATAATGAAGTCTCACCGGAAACAAATAATTAACTAACTATTCAAACATTCTCAAATCCAAGTTGTATAAATTCATAATTTTTCATTTTTAAACCTCTTTTTCCACCTACACTGAGCGGGGACAACTCTTTTTCCATGAACTATTAATACATTCTCCTAAAAATAAATTTTAGAATTTCTGCAAACTGACACCAATAAAAATTTTATGTTTCTTCATTCTGTGAATGTGAAATTTTGACAATAAGCCAAATTGAGGCAGGCAATATACATCATTTTCCTCTCTATAATTCGAAAGACTAAATTTAAAATTCATGATCTAGGGATGGAAAAATGAATTGACTGTAACATCCCGTCGAGGACAGGATGCTACTGGTAAGACAGGAATAATCCGTCTCTCTGAGCCTCCAAACTAACGAAAAACAGATATAACGCACCCTAAAAATTGGATAACCTGGAACACAGTCCAGCACCACAACGACCTGTCACAAATATCAAATATGCAAAAATGATATCTGGTCCACCCAAGACGTGTCAATTATCAACATCAATATTCAAGGCTTCGTGCCCACAATTACACATACAAATCAAAATTTTTATTTATATACATTAAACTATATGCATTGCACGATCCAAATATAAATGAAACAAATATACTTCTATACACAAAATATTTCCCAAGACTCTAGAGAGAGTAAATGCAACTTGGGTGATCCCTCATATCAAGCATAAGCATCCAAAGCTTGATGGCTGATCAATCTAGTTGCCAACCTGCAAAACTAGCAAATTGTTGTGGTGTGAGTTATAAAACTCAGTAAGTAACCACACACGTACTATAAAAGTAAGTATAATTTGAAAATATATATATCACATTTCAGAGAATCTAGTTAGTGACCAACATGAGACAGCGTTGCCATCTTCATAAGCCTCATGCCTTATACGTGCTCTACATGACTATTTATGGCTTATACTTGTCATATTCATACATGCATCTTCTCATGAACTGAAATTACATATGCATCGTTACACATGGACTGCTCAAAACACAACCATACCAAACCACCACAATCGCATGGCTAAGGCCAACCCAAACCCGAGGTGGTTTAAATTAGTTAAGCCATATGTGATTATTATACATGACTTACGCGAGCTATCTACTACATGCTTTTACACTCATTTCTAACATAACTCAAACTGTATCTAACTTGTAATATGTCGTACATACATACCTAATCCCATTGTTTGCTATAAACATGCATGACTGAATCATGATTACATATACCTTATTAACATACAATCACATAATATAATATAATGCCACGCTCAACAAGCGGGCCCTGACACTGCGAATCTACTCATTAAATCCTAATAACTGCAGCTGCATGTCCATTAACAGAAACATAAAACATAATGTGAATTCTATACAGTCAATCACATTCATCATCAAAATTGAAAATGTAAAATGGATTCTTTACAAACAGTCACACTCATTGTCAGATATAGAAATAATTTACAAATTCCAAAAAACTGATTTTATTTATCATCAAAAACAGAAATCACAATATTACAAATTCCACATAATCAATGTCATTCATCATCATAATCGAAAACCATAATACAACTTCCATACAATTAATATCTTTCGTCATCAAAACTGATAAACATAATACAAATCTCAAACAGTCAATATTATCCATCATTATAAATGAGAAACATAATGAAAGTGCTTTAAGCTGATCTTTTGAAAATACATTATAAAATGAATTTTTTGAAAATACATCAGAAAACAAACTAAGCGTCCAATGTCAGAGCCTCGCGCCCTAACCGGACATTGTCTGAAACAAGCTCATGTCGACAGAGGGTAATGGGTCGGCCCATTTCAGATGGAAGGGGCCCTATACAAGCGTGACGACATGTCAAAATCATTAAAATAAATAAAACATAATACGAGCACTGTGGAGGAAAGATATCATATCATATCTCATAAAAAGTTCATATCATGTCAGAAGCGAAATCAAATATGTTTCAAATACATCTTTTCCAAAGTACTTTTCAAAAAACTATAAAACAAATGTAACCAAAATATATCGTGAAACTAATCTCTGTAAAATAAATCAAATTCCAAAACCAATGTCAGTAAAAATTCGTAACAAGCATCCATAAACCAACTCAACTGGACGAACATATCCTTAATTCACGTTCTTTTCACCAAAATTAGCAACTACACAAACACACTCTCTCTCCTAATACAACTCAAACAACACTTGCTATTAAAAATAACCAAACCGTAGTTATTGTGTGTATTTTTTTAGGGTGAAACAAAAAAATAGGGTGAGAATAAAGTGTTATAGTGTAGAAAGATGAGAGTAAGTTATTTTCATATACTAGTGAGTAGTTAGAGAGAGAAACGAACCGGTAGAGAGAGAACGTTTGTGTGTAGAGAGAGAAAGTGGCTTTCCGATGTCGTCTGGCCACCGTTTTTGGAAAGTGACCACTCTATGATAATCATCTCGACGAGATAAAGCCAACGCCGTCGATTCGCCGATGTACTTCTCCACGCGCTGCCACGCAACCACCTTCATGTGCCCATACACCGCCATGCGTGAATCTCACCTCCCATACTAGAATTTCTTCTCGTCGAGATACGAAGAGTGGACACTTTGGTTGCCTAAATCGGACATTCGGTTGTCGATCAATGAGCCAAAATGGAAGTTATCGTTTCACCGTTCGTCGGTGACCACCATGCATTTGTCGTCACGCCGCCACCGCCACCACCATTGTGATTCACGTGATGTGTACTGACCATTGATCACATTATTGTGAGATTTTAAGTCGTTGGAGTTCGGTACATTACTATTACAGTTTTGAGGGTGTAAATGTAATATCTGAAATTTCTACTTTTTAAGGGTAATAAGTGATATTTGAGAGTTGTAGGACCATCTAATGATGTAGGAGAATTTTGGGGATAAAATCATAATTTTAATAAAATATAGGACCTATCTTAATTTTATAATTTTTCAGATTTTAGCGATGACATAGGGATATGGGAAAAAATTGATTATTAAGGTAAGTACAATGCACGATGATTTATTTAACATAATTATTTGTTGGTTGATATTTGTCATAAAATTCTATATATAATTATATAAATATAATTATATGTATATGTATATGTATATGTGTATGTATATAGATATTTGAACTATTTATTGAGTTATTGATAGCATGGGTGTTATAAATTCATGAATATTATTTCGAAATAATTGCATGATTGTGTTATCAGTGGAGATCTTGATTATTTTGTGATTGTTGAGATGAGGTTGATGGGTTAAATGTAAGATTTGGGGGTGTTGGATGATATATGTTGTTATTGTTATGCTGTCGGATTTTGTATAATGGTGGTCAGAGAAGTGAAGTTAGCAGAGGTGTGTGGTTCAATCCCCCTCTCACACATTTATGCGAGATTATATGGTAGAAAACTTTGGAGAAGAGATGTTGATACTCTCTCAATGGTTTCAATCCAATATTATACTGAATCCGGCAAGCAAACCTTGTTTGAGTGATGTTGTTTTGTTATGACTGTGTTTTGTCTAAGATAGTCTTTATATAACAATTGTTGTTTTCAAATATTATATATATATATATATATATATATATATATATATATTGTTAGCGACACAATCGCATATTGGATTTTGATGATGCAACGAGAGTAAAGTCTTCAACGCTCAAATGCAAGACAATACAAAAAGATGTCGAAGCACATGATGGTGAAAAGTGAAGAATGTGAAGACTTGCATAAATTGGAGATTTTATTTGAAGTCTTAGTTTAGGGCTCTAAAAGTAATGTGAATTGAATATTCAAGTGTCTAAGCTCATAGGAAACATGCACATTCACTTAGATGCATTAGGTTCATGTACAAAATGCATTAAAACCTTCATATTTGTATTTTTGGTACAGAGACCGACATACCGGTCCCTTATCGATGTCCACACTGGTGAGATATTGAGTTTACATGCTCACTGGAACCGACACGGACTTATCGGTCCATACAGGTCACCATACTGGTGAACCTGGAGATTGCATGGCTACTGGAACCGGCACACATCAAATCGGTCTCCATACCGGTCACATACCGGCGAGCCAACGGCTAGTTCCTTTACTGGAACCGGTATGACCTAAACCGGTCATCATATCGATTATCATACCGGTCAAGCTCTTCATTGTGCACACACACTGGAACCGGCATGACTCAACCGGTCTTCATACCGGTGTCCTTACCGGGAAGCATACCGGTCTAATGGATAGTTCTTCAAACGGTAATATATCTGTTGGAGACTGGCATACTGATGTCAGAGACCGGCATACCGATCTCAGAAAGAGTTGTTGGGGCTTGCTTCATATTTTACTATAAATTGAAGCCCCAATTCGTTTTTTCCACATATAAGACATAATAGAGAATCTCCATAACATCTCATGAGCAAAAACAAAAGTGTCTATAAACCTTCTTAATCATATACATCCATACATCAAGCTCACACACACTACACCTTCATATATATTAGTAGTGAGTTAGATCACTTGGGTAACCAACTCACACAATCTTCTTTATCATTGTGAGTGCCCAAGTGTGTTTTACAATTTCTTATACAAAACACTTGCGATTGTGAAATCTCATCGTTTGAGTAAATTGTAAAAGTTTATGAGTGCGCCTACGTAGAAAACTCATTGTAAAGTTTTGGAGTGCACCTTGCGGAAAACTCTTGGTTGCAAGTGAGCCATGGCAAAAACTCGGTTCATAGTAAAAAGCTTCAAGCGCGGCTTGGGGGAGTGGACGTAGGCATTGTTGGCCGAACCACTATAAATCTCAATGTCGTTTTCTCTATCCTTTAACTCTTTACTTATTGCAAGTTTTATTTATTACATGTTTATATATCACAAACTTGCATATATGTTGTTTATTACAATAGAGAAAATTGACCTTAAGCATTAATTGGTAAAAGAGCTTAAAATCGGCAAAGATTTTTAATTCCGCATATTTTAGCTGTAACCCAATTCACCTCATCTTGGGTATAGAGTTTGGTTTATCGCTATTTCTTGTAGGTAGTTTCATGTATATATGTATATGCACATATCTATTTTTGGGTGTGGTCATGTTGAGAGTTTGAGTGCTTTATTTACTATGCTCTTGAAGTTCACCTCCCATTTTTTTCCAAATATCCCAGGTTGTTCGCTAGTGCAGCAATAACAGTACTAAGATTTGATTCGTTTATCATAATCATCATTCGAGTTGGTCCATACATTTTCTTTGAGATAAGAGATTTATGATATTTTCATATTTTTCGCAGATTTTTGCTATAAATATGTCTTTTTAGACTTATTGAGTTATATTTGTTGAATAATACTTTTTTGCAAGTTTAGTTAAATTGCATGACATGTAGAATGCTTGAGCTGAAGTAGTTCACAAACCCATTTCTAAGGTTGGCCCCGCTCTAGGGAGGGGGTCATGGCATGTATTGATCGGACAATGAACAAAATAAGACCATGTCGACAGAGTAGCGGGACAACTATTTCAATGGTGGTGTCATAACCCCATAACAAGCGCTACGAGGTTTCAAAAACTATAAAACATCACACAATATTCATGATGGAAACATATCATGTCATATCGAATCAAAATCAAAATCATCTGAAATCATTTTATCAAAATAACAACACCCCGTTAGAGGCAAGATGCTACCGACATGAGACATGATTGACTCATCTCCATAAGCCTCTAAATTTACAAAAAATCTGACATGATTTATCCTAAAATTGGACAACATGGATCTCAGTCCAGTATCAAAACGAACCTGAAATAAACATCATATATCAAAATGAACCTCAGGTCTACAACAACATTTCAAAATCATCATCTAAGGGCTTCGTGCCCATATCATCTATCAACACTCAAGGGTTTTGTTCCCATAACATCATAAGCAATCAAATCATTTACTTAATACAAACATCGTGCTCAGCACGACAAACAAAATAATAAATCAAATATCCTAAACTTCTTAAACTTCTCCTAAGACACTTGCGCTTGGGTGATCCACATCTCGAGCATGACTTTTAAAGCTGTCGTGGTTGACCAATCTAGAAGCCAACCTGCAAAACTAGCAAACTGGTTTGGTGTGAGTTATAAAAACTCAGTAAGTAACCATGATACTAAAAACAAATATGTCAAACATATTAACATATTAACAGAACAACTAAATTGTTACAAGTTCAGATTTACCAACTTTTATTATCATTTGTACTTTACAATGATAAATTTTCAAATCTACATATTCACATATATGTCAATCTATTAGCCGAACATTCAAATCACACAAAGCATCAACCCGAACATCACAAAACAAGTCATTTTACATCGAATCTATTTCCATCATATGTGACGTAGAGTCAGACTTATTAAACTTTTATTACGATTAAGCATCTTTGAAATATCATCAAATCGATGAAACAAACATTCTTCCTTCAATTCAAAACATACTTTCTTCTATTCGGTTACAAACTATCTTCAATACCAAAATAATTTTTCTTTAACCTTCTTTAACCACGATAATTTTACAATAGCTTAATACTTGGGGTTCATTTGCATTCATATATACCGTAACATATTTCTCTTATATATATGCAAATATAATTTCATAATTCTTATACATAAACGTACATACCAATACAACTTAGCAAACATACTTTATAATCTCTGATATTCTCATCGATTTCAAATCATCCATTCATTTCACATAAACATACACGATTTATACATAACACGAGTTCTATCATACATATACATACACTCAAACATATTTATAAACATCAAGCAACAAACCACGAAGCATACACAACAATCGATACATTAAAGATCACATCATTCAAAAACACATACATACGGTTGGCTTACACACACAATGCTCATACGAGGACTCATTGCCTATTTTAGAATATGTATGAGATGAATTCCGTCCGAACAAATTTCCTAACCAGCTTGACTACTATACTACGAAAACATCAACCAATTAAACACACACATATATCACCGAACACAAACTTATCGCACAACTTCTCATACACAAGCACATCCATGACAACACTTCAAGATATCATCCAAACACTCACATACATACATACATACGTTAAAACATACAAATATACATATTATTACGAATACAAATTCCATAACTTTAACACTCTCATATCTTTTATTTACCGATCAACCATATTTAGTTTCCTATTTTCTATCTGGAAAACTTTGATACTGAACTTATTAATTAAACTTATTCATTTAAACAGTGTTTAACTTATACTCATTCCTTATCATACTTAACGACTTCAATATCTACACAAATAAATTACATGTATAAAGTAATAGCAACTTATTCATATATCGTATTCATACGTAAGCTAACACCAAGTCAGAAATCATGGTTTGCTCTATCTAACCTATACATATCTTAACATCAATACATATACAAATATATTTTCATATACTTATACACTTACTTATTTATGTACTTACACGTATTCATATCGTTACAGGTTCATACCCTTACGTACATCTATATAAACATATAAACAATAAGCTCATCAAGAATTTAAACACATCAATACATATATACAGACATTAATATCATTAAACCTCACACTTCATATCATGATAATGACAAAAGTCATACCTGCGATGGTCGTTTCACTTAACTAAATATTACATTGAGCTCCTTCTCAAACTACTTCTTAAATATCCTCTTTTTAAACTAACATACCAATAATATATATATATATATATATATATATATATATATATATAATATATATATATATATCTCTCTACTCTCTCTCTCTCCTCTCTCTATCTCTCTCTCCTTCTCTTTGTGTGTGTGTGTATATTCAAAACACGAATTCACCAATTAAGCTCTCATCGCATGAGTTACTTACCTGGGCTTCGCGAGCACTCCAAGTCCTAGTCAGGTCTGCTAAAAAAATGGCAAAACACTGTTAGAATCATAACTTTACAGAATTCTCGACTAAACTACGATAAAATTATGGATTTTTCTAGAACAACCAATTCTAGTCTGATATAAATACTTGCAGTTCCATTACTTTTAAAATATCATTACAAACTATTTCAATCCACTAATTCACTTACATCATCAGTTTACGCGTTTTTAGAAAATCTTTCGAAAAATTTCCACAAATGTTATGGAAGGATCCCGAACCCTCCGAACCTACCCGAATTTATCCAAACATGTTTGTAATATCATATAACTCATAACTTTCGTTTAACACATCATTATATGCAAAAATCCACTTTTATTAGAAACTTGCATATTCTATCGGATCGATCAAACTCGTTCTAATTTCACTCGAATTCTATAACATACTCATATTCGATATACTAATACTCAAAAAAATAAATTCATATCAATATGCTATTCTACGAAGCTATTTAATACATCCGAATATTTAACGGAAAAATTTAAATTAGTGAATTTTCAAGGGGTTTTACCGAGATTTTGAGGACATATATGGACTCCAAACGATCCCACGAACGTGCTGGAATTGATAAAATTCTGATCGGAACTATTGTTCACCATGGTCACTATTTATCTGAATATTTTTTCCTCGTTTTACGTGCAACTCGGCACGGAATGAAAAATCTATTGCCGCCAACTTGTAGTACGCTATAAGAGTTTCAATTTGACGGGTGGCTCGGGTCGTGAAAAGAAGCGACGAGTCGGAATCGACAAACCCAATCACGCACCTAAATCATACTTAACGACTTCAATATCTACACAAATAAATTACATGTATAAAGTAATAACAACTTATTCATATATCGTAGTCATACATAAGCTAACACCAAGTCAGAAATCATGGTTTGCTCTATCTAACCTGTACATATCTTAACATCAAACGCATATACAAATATATGTTCATATACTTATACACTTACTTATTTATGTACTTACACGTATTCATATCGTTACAAGTTCATACCCTTACGTACATCTATATAAACACATAAACAATAAGCTCATCAAGAATTTAAAAGCATCAATACATATATACATACATTAATATCATTAAACCTCACACTTCATATCATGATAATGACAAAAGCCATATCTGCGATGGTCGTTTCACTTAACTAAATATTACATTGAGCTCTTTCTCAAACTACTTCTTAAATATCCTTTTTTAACCTAACATACCAATAATATATATATATATATATATAGATATATAATATATATATATATATTCAAACATGAATTCACCAATTAAGCTCTCATCGCATGAGTTACTTACCTGGGCTTCGCGAGCATTCCAAGTCCTAGTCAAGTCTGCTAAAAAAATGGCAAAACATCGTTAGAATCATAACTTTACAGAATTCTCGCTAAACTACGATAAAATTATGGATCTTTCTAGAACAACCAATTCTAGTCTAATATAAATACTTGCAGTTCCATTACTTTTAAATAATCATTACAAATTATTTCAATCCACTAATTCACTTACATCCCTAGTTTACGCGTTTTTAGAAAATCTTTCGAAAAATTTCCACAAACGTTATGGAAGGATCTCGAACCCTCCGAACCTACCCGAATTTATCCAAACATGTTTGTAATATCATATAACTCATAACTATCGTTTAAATCAAAACACATCATTATATGCAAAAATCCACTTTTATCAGAAACTTGCATATTCTATCGGATCGATCAAACTCGTTCTAATTTCACTCGAATTCTATAAAATACTCATATTCAATATACTAATACTCAAAAATTAATTCATATCAATATGCTATTCTACGAAGCTATTGAATACATCCGAATATTTAACGGAAAAATTTAAATTAGTGAATTTTCAAAGGGTTTTACCGAGATTTCGAGGACATATATGGAATCCAAACGATCACACGAACGTGTTGGAATTGATAAAATTCTGATCGGAGCTACTGTTCACCATGGTCACTATTCATCTGAATATTTCTTCCTCGTTTTACGTGCAACTCGGCACGGAATGAAAAATCTATCGCGCCAACTTGTAGTACGCTACAAGAGTTTCAATTTGACGGGTGGCTCGGGCCGTGAAAAAAAGCGACGAGTCAGAATCGACAAACCCAATCACGCACCTAAATCTCATCGTTCTTACCGGTGCCAGTGATCTAGGGGCTGCCACCGGCCACCACAAGGTGGAGGGGTGGCCAACGCACCCCCCTAGCTGGTCGCGCCAGCCGGAAGACTACCGGTATGACCATCAGCACAAGGGTGAATTTTTGGGGTTGGGGTCGAGTTGGAAGATTTGTAATGTTATGTATTTTTCGTAATTACAAGAAACTATGTGTATTTATAGAGAAATTTTGGAAAATTATTTTCTGACTCTTGCAAAATTACAGTCAGGTTCCCACCATGAAACTTTCTTGAAATGTCAAATTTTGGAAGCCCTTCTGATATAAATTTCAAAAAATATTCGACAAGAAAGTTGTTCGTCTCGGAAAAATGAGTCTGATGGCTCAAGAATTAGCTAAATAAGAGTTCGTTTGAAATTTTTATAGCCAAAACAAGAAAAATTCACGAGTAAAATGATATAAATAGAAATCGCACAACCGGTTCTCGAAACCACGCATTTTCCAACGCGATGAAACTTCATTTAAAAATATTCTACCTATTTCCCAATACATAAACTGTGATTTTCGATTACCATACCGTTCCAAATCCTTAACTTTAATTCAGAAGTCTTCCAACACTGTTCCTAAAAACTCGGAATATTATAAAAACACTTCATATATGTAAATAAAAGTATCAATAAAATCAAAAGTTTCATGAAACAAGAATATCAATAAACATAAAATAAAGTATTCATTCACATGTCAGACATATCACATAACACATTTCAAATCCATCAACCAATGACAAACAATTCATAAATTACAAAATGATAACACAACATCACACACAGTTCTTTAAAAGATAATCATATCGACATATATATATATATATATATATAATATATATATATATATATATATTATATATATTTACGACCTATGACAAATAACTTGCATACCAAAATATAATATCATTGTATTACACATCAATCTAAGGATATTTATATCTGCATATCTGGATGCAAAATTATATACTCACACACTTTACACACATATTTCCTATGAACAAACAACAACCAATGTGTTGATATTCATCGAATGGAATACTTACTTGGTTTTGTGAACACTACTGATCCTAGTCAAATATGTCAAGATAAATTACAAAACGCTGTTAGATCTGCAGTTTTGCGAAATTCCTGACTTTAATATAACAAACTTTCGGACCTTTCTAGAACAACCAAATCAAATCCTTTTTCAACGATTTCATTCAATACTCTCAAAATATTTAACATTACAAATCAACACATCAGATTATCTTTCCGGTCTAAAATCTGAAAATCCTCTGAAAAGTCCGAAAGTGCTACGAACAGATCCAAAATATTTTGGATATTTCCGATTTCTCCAAAAACTATTGAAATACTCATAATATATTATAATATAATGTTCTAAAATAACCATTAGCTCAAATCTACAAATCGCTTGTTTTCAGAAAATCTTCTAAAAAAATTCCAAAAACGCTATGGAAGGAACCTGAATCCTCTGAACTTATCCGGATTCATCTAAAAATCATCATATTAGCATAAATAACTCATATCCATCATTACGATTTTCCAAACATCGACGGGGCGAAATCAGGTTCTACCATAAACTCACCGGATTGATCCA
Organism: Zanthoxylum bungeanum; assembly: GCA_019454045.1. Taxonomy (NCBI): domain Eukaryota; kingdom Viridiplantae; phylum Streptophyta; class Magnoliopsida; order Sapindales; family Rutaceae; genus Zanthoxylum; species Zanthoxylum bungeanum. Next base: position 18,924 of record SKCR01044752.1, read on the forward strand.
ATCCATTCCAATCTCACTCGAATTCTAACAATAGCATCAATTCAATACATTCTAGCTTATTCAATTCAATACATGTCTATACATTACTCTGTGACACTACTGCAAGTACTCGAATACAGACTATCTTAACTAAAATAATGAGATTTTTACTGGGAGCGGGAGGTCCTATCGGGATTCTGAGGGTACCGACGGACTCCCTACGCTCCCACAAACGCGCAAGAATTGATGAAATTCAAATCAGAGCAACTTTACAAATGAGTCTCACTATTCACCGAACATTCTTCTCTCGTTTTGCGTAAAACCGAGCACCGATCGAAAAAACAGATTCCACATTCTTGTAGTATTCTTGAAGGGTTTCCATTTACTGTTTTTGTTTCCAAATATTTCCCAAATGGGCCCAAGTATACTATGATTATAATAATTGGTGGATGATCCCGTTATTTAATTAATGAATAGATAAAAATAGCATATTTCTCATTGAATTCTTTCACACTTACCAACTTTCAATTATAAACTAATTGAATGATATGGATAATATCTTACTTCGGTTGAGGATAGTAACTGTGTCATAAATAAAAATTTGAAGTAACTATTGAGTTAATTTTTTAATATGAATTAAGTTCTTGGATTCTACATAATATCACAATTAAATCTCAATACGGGTGGACCCATTAATTTTTCAAATAAAAAATGGTCTGCGCGAAAAATAAAAAATAAATTGAAATAAAATAATTCTGCAAGATATTATATTATCATGATGTAATTTAAATGAAGTCTTTCAAAAATATGAGCTTGAGGTAATGCTTTACTCCTTAGGTAGTTATTTTTTAAACACTTGACTTGTGATGCGATTTCAGAAAAACAAGAAGTTAACAACAACAATAGTAATTGTAAGTAATAAAATGGCAGCATCATGGAAGTAACATTTTTGTATACTCAATGCTTGCAAACATGGGTGACCTATGTTGTCTTAAATTTCAGTATCATATTATTCACTTAAAATTTAAAATTTCTTTAAATTTATTTTCTTAAATTTTTATCAAATTTTGGAGTCCTAACCAATCGTATGTGTGTTGTGTCGACTATCAAATGATCACTTTCGTTTTAGGGATAACAAAAATTCATATAAGATTGGGGGCTCGCAGGACCCAATACGTCAAGAGCGGGTAAGATGATAATTTTATATACCCGTTAGTTGGACAGACTGAATACTGATATTGGCATCTCTGTTCCAATAGAGGAAAAATTCTCGTGTGAATGGGGACCCGTACAAGGGTTCATTATGTTATGGCCGAATATGAGTCAATTTTTTGTACTCGTTGATTGAGCGGGCTGAGTAACCCTGAGGACAGCCGAAATAGACAGTTGTCTGGCAGCCCCTCAAAATTTACACTAATCAATTTTTGTATCTAATATTTGAGCCTTCAACAACACACACACATATATATATATATATTAACATTCTCCTATCGTATCCAACTCGTGCTTACAACTGACTGGATGCTCTCTTATTCATAGCTGATATTTTCCGGACGCCCGCACGCAATGATTGATGGACTGAGTTTACTTATTTATTGCTTATTTACAAGTAACCACTCTATAATTACGTATTAAAAAAATACTGTTTAATATTTTTGGTGAAGTCATTTCTTTGTTTTACTAGACAATTAGCTTGCATTTGGCAATAAACATGTATAAAAAATTAAAATTAAAATTAATATTGGAGGATTACATACACGCCATGTTTTTTTTCAGGCTGCGGGTCATCGAAGGCGTAAAAGAATCAACATAAAAATTCACCATTCTAGAATGCTACAAATTTTAATCCTATATGTATTGAGTATTTCTAATCTTACTCGGACAAAGTAAATACTCGGTCTTAATTAAACTAAAATAACAAAACCAATTAAATAGGACAACTAATTAAGTAAGACAAATCCTAACAAAATAAGTAATTTGAAGTTAACCAAAATAAGATTTCTTCAATTTTACTACAAAGTATATCGTCGGAGTTTAATTCTATAAGTATGGATCCACCCATACCTTAAAAAAAAAGATTTCTTTGACTTCCTAAATCACATTATTGTCCTTAGTGTTTGATCCTATTTGTTTTTTTTTTTACATTTAGAAAATCTTTAACATAAGCGAAATTATCATTTTTAACCTTGAAATGTTAAAAAGACTTTCATTATGAATGGTATAATTATATCCGAGTATTTGGAGTTATAAAGGTGCAGTTGTGGAGAAAATTTACAATACAACTGAAGCAGAAATATTAACAAAAATTCGAAAATTCTGACATCAAACAAATGAATATAACTTTGCCTAACACTTCATTGCTACCACTGCACATTTTATGGCGTTCATTGAAGTAGAGTGTAAGAGGAAAGCAACCACCATCCCAATCAGTCTGCAAAATTAAGAAGGATGATACTGCACATTTTATGGCAGAAACATCTCATTATACCAACACGTCACTAACAAAAACTAACCATAAAAATTTCCAGAAATCTTGAATTATTTATTTGAGGTAAACCCACCCAGATTTATTTGCGGGAGAAAAAGAAAATCACCGTAACATTAATTAAATCAATATCACAAATTGCAGTACATATATTCCTCGTGAAACACAATTCACAATAACATTGATAGCGCCTCACATTGGCAGATAATTGAACAACACATGCAAACAAAACAACCTTAATCTAAACCCTAACCAATACACAGTCACGAAAATGGAAGAAAACATGGGTAAAAATGAAACATAAGCCACAAAATTGAACAAATGAAAAGATCAATAATAGAACTATATTTTTTTTTTTCAAAATAATAAGGATAAAATTCAGTGTGAAAAATGAAAATTATAGAAAATAGGAAACAATAATCACTACAAGAAATCGGTTGGTATTTGACTCGTCGGTGATAAATTACTGATCGATATAGCGTTGGTCGGTAACTTTTCGACCGACTATATTTCGATCGATAAACTGGCTGTATTTTAAAAAAATTATCAAGGGCCCCATACCTGGGTCTTAGTACCACCCAAAAATGGGCCAAAACTAAACTCACACAATCAATATTTAATTTTACAAATTAATGTAACTGGTGTGTCTTTAATTCTTGTAGTTGCCACTACATTATGACATGTTTTTTTTTGTGATAATATGTAAAGAGTGTGTGCGCGCGCGTGCGCCTACTGACTATTATTTGGTCGATAAAATGATTATTTTTTTAATTTTTTATAATTAAATTTTTTTTAGCGATCGAATGAATATTTGTTCGCTATTATTATCAATTACTAACCAAAATTTCAGTCGGTAATTGTTGGCGGCATAAACTTGCGTCAGATTAATCTTCTGTGATGTATTACCGACCAATTATTGATTGAATATTCTATCGGTAATTAGTTAGAAATTTTTTTTTATCATTTCGATCGATATTCAATCAGTAAATACCAAAAAATTGACTATCAAAATAATCAGTCGGTAATTTCATATTTTCTTATAATAAATGTGTTGATGGTGTTTTCAGGACCTATGTTATTTAAGGAGTACAGCAGGGGTAAAAATGGTAATTACCTTCTTGGGCGAGATCATTAAAGCCGACCCGGCCACTATACAGTAAGAGACCGAGCATTTGATGATAGGTGACCGACCACTTGAGATCGGATGACCGGGCATTATCAGATCGACAACAACATTCTCAGTTCAAATGGCTATCATGACCGACCTCATGAAGACCGAGCACATGACGAGGCGTGCTCAGGAAGATAAAGCATCCTATTCTTCCGGAAAAGGGATAAGTTGTCATACTTTGATGGGGTAAAGTAATAAGTTAATATCCTAATAGGATAAAGGAAGTAAATGTAGTTTTGATTAGGAATCCTTATGGGAAAAGGGAATAGTTTTGACTAGGAATCCTGATAGGAAAATGAGACCATCTCCAATTGGGAATTCTTGTACAAATAGGAATATGATTTCTTCACCATTATAAATAGGAGGGTAGAGTGAGTGTAGAAGGACAAGTTGAAGGCATCATCAAAAAATTAGTGATCAGAATCATCAAGCTCTGATTTGTAAAAACAAAGAAGAGACCTGAGAAGCGTATTGAAGTAATAAAAAGTACCATCCAGTTCTTGTCCGTGGACGTAGGTCGGATCAAAAATCCACCGAACCACATTAAATCTCCTTATTGATTGGTGTGTTTATCTGTCTTTTGCTAAATTTGCTTTTGGTCCCCCATAAACCAAACAAATTCACTATTGAAGGAGGATTATTTCGGAGGTGATATTCTCATATTACCCTGAGACCAAAATCAGCCGTCAACGAAATGTGTTAGGAAAAAAGAATAAAATGAAAAGAGCCATAATAGAGTGAGAGCAATGTACAACTAGTCTCAGCGAGGTGTCAACACAGAGAAAACAATCACAATAATGTTTGAATCTAGAAGACAGGACCCATCTTTTCATTAGATTGTATAAAAATGAAAGGTTGTTGGCATGCAGACTCTTATTAATTAATGAACCTTTTCCTAAGAGCAAATTGAATTTATTAATTTCATTATTAATTAATATCTTTCGTCTATTAAGAACGTATTTATCGTTTATGTTTGGTAAAAAGAACATTATATTGTTCAATTGTTTTAGTAATATCACTATTAATTAATTTCTTTCGTACTCTTTCAGACTAAACCACTCCCTTAAATACAAATATAGATGACATGCACATGATGTGCTGAGAATAAAAAATTCTACAAGGTACCATATCGTCCATACAATAATAATCTTATAATATTTTGTAATACGTATTAAAATAATAAAAAATTAACTAAATAAATAATATTTACATAAGAAATTCCTCTGTATGATAGTATAAATAAGGGACAGATTAATCTTTGACACCTCACCAACAAAAATGAAGTCTCAGAGCTCTAGAATTCTCCCTTTGGCTTTAATTCTTTTACTGTCACTTCATGGGATAGCTTTAGATGACAATCCTGAAAATTTTCTTGAATGCCTTACCTCCATTTCTGAAGTAATTTATACTCAAAACAACTCTTCATATTCATCAATACTAAATTTCTCAAAACAAAATCTCATTTTCTCGACACCCAAATACCGAAAACCTGAAGTCATTATCACTCCATTTCATGTATCCCAAATTCAAACAGCCCTTAAATGTTCCCAAAAACATGGCCTTCAAATTAGAGTTCGAAGTGGAGGTCATGATTCTGAGGGTCTTTCTTATATTTCTGAAGTTCCGTTTGTCTTGATTGATTTGATAAATCTCACCTCGATCCACGTTGATGCAAAAAAGAAAACAGTATGGATTCAAGCTGGTGCCACTGTTGGCGAACTTTGTTACAAAATTGCCAAGGAAAATAAGAATCTTGGCTTCCCTGTCGGAATTGGCCCTACTATAGGGGTTGGTGGCCATTTTAGTGGTGGAGGGTATGGTTATATTGTGCGTAAATTTGGTCTTTCTGCTGATCAAGTAGTTGATGCTCACTTGATTGATGTTCACGGTAGAATTCTTGATCGAAAATCAATGGGAGAAGATCTGTTTTGGGCCATTCGAGGAGGTGGAGGAGTTAGTTTTGGAATCATTCTTGCTTGGAAAGTAAAACTAGTTGATGTTCCGTCAACTGTGACTGTATTCAGAGTCTCAAGAACATTGGAACAAAATGCAACAAAGATCTTTCACAAATGGCAGTACATTGCAGATAAGCTTCCTGAAGATTTAGTCATCAGTGCTAGTTTTTCGTTACAGAATTCAAGTACTACGAAAAGAAAGAGAACGATCGGGGTTGCATTCACATCCTTGTTTCTTGGTGGGGTTGATAGGCTTCTTTCAATAATGCAGGAGAGCTTCCCTGAGCTCGGTTTGACGAAACAAGACTGCATAGAAATGAGATGGATTGAGTCAGCCATTTACCTTGGTGGATTCCAAGGAAGAATGCCCTACAAACTGGAAGTATTGCTTGATAGGAATTTTTCCAAATTCTTTTCAAAATCAAGCTCTGACTATGTGGAGGAACCAATTTCTGTAAAGGGTTTGGAAGGGATGTATGACTTCTTCTATGAAAAAGGAGGGCAAAATATTCAAGTGGTGGCTTTTCCTCAAGGTGGGAAAATGAGTGAGATTTCAGAATCAGCAACCCCATTCCCACATAGAGCTGGGAGCATATACCAGTTGATGTACTATGCCAATTGGAGAAAACAAGAAGAATCCCATACGATGATTAATCTGTTAGGAATTTATTCACTTACATGACACCCTACGTTTCTAAAAATCCTAGAGCAGCATATCTTAATAGCAGAGATCTAGAAATTGGAAGAAATAACAAAGGTGACACTTACACCAGCGTCAAACAGGCCAGCATTTGGGGCAAAAAATATTTCAAGAACAATTTCTACAGGTTGGTATATGTCAAAACTCTGGTGGATCCTAATAATTTCTTTAGAGATGAACAAAGCATCCCACCACTTTCATATTGGTATTAAGAAGAAAAATTGTTAGATATTATGTAATGTTTTAAGTTTTTTTTTTTTCCCTGTGTGCTTTTCAATCTATTTGAATTAGCTGATGTGACATAATAATGTTGTTTTATCGACAAGAACACAAAAAGATGAAAATAAAATGAGTAAATTATATTTTGTGATTGAATAATATTTTCACAATTTTTAGACATAATTCTATCAATTTTGATATGTCAAATGATGATCAGTCTCTATAAAAATAATAGAGGGCGTTTCAATTCTCTTATTCTTTATATTCGATATATAACTTTCGTAACATATTTTTTTCTTTCCGAATTTTCAAATATTCTTGCTTTTTATCATTAAATTTTCCTATACCGCTATGTTTCATCTCCATTATCCTCTTGGCGTTGATCAAGTAGAGAAAAGAAACGAAAATGTGTTGACTAGTATAAGGGCCACATCGGATTACTGTTGCAATGTTGAAAGTGTTTTTAAGAAAGTTAAAGAATAATTTTGGTATTTGGTAAAAATTTATAACACTTTTGACAAAATCACTCCATCTTCAAGCAGATTTTGGAAAATAGGGAATTTCAATTTTGCAAAATATAATTTTTCAGTGGTAATTTTATCCTTACCTAAAATTCTAATTTTATCCTCATATAAATTATATCAAGCCAAACTGTATGCTCAGCTCCTCCAGCAGGAGCGTGAGGAGCATGAACAGCTCCTCCACCGGCGTGTGCAAGCGCGTGACACCTCCCTGGACCTCCGTTCGATCACTGGAAAATATCATCGTGTTTGTCTCGACATGAATAAGTTGACTGTATGCTCAAATTTAATTTTTGACAACTTTCCTGAAACTCGAATTTTCCAACCGAGTTTTGTTGATGCGTTCTTCGACCTCTGGAAAAAACCTAAGATATCGATACCATGTGAGAATTTATGAAGAAAATGTGTATTGACATTTGCTTGAATTTAGTATCACAATGAGAGGCCCTTATATAGGCATTATACATAACTATCATATTAAATACACAACACAACTACCAACTACACAACTAACATATTTCATTAATAATTCTTGATTTTTTAGAAACTTAGAAGTATTTAATTAATAATTCAATTGATAATCGTCATTCAATGGTTCTAAATAAATTCCATTATGTGAGAGATAATTTATTTCATTTAGAAAGCAAATCCTTTCATCATCTGGTCAAAGATTTTATCTTCGTTATTATTTTTTTAACATCATTTCTTTTGTGGTGGCAAAAGTAGTTGAGGGTTATTGAACGACTCCTTTTTTTTTCAAATAAAGAAATCAAAGATCAACAATGCAGTGATTAATTTCCAAAGATTGGATAACTGTCAAACTTGGTCAATACGGTGTCCAATTACTCTATATTTTTAAAATGATATTTTAGTCCTTATAATTTTTTTTAAAAAATATATATAAATTTTAATTCCTATAATTTTAAAAAATAAAAACTTTATTTCTTGCGGTTAAATATTTTTTGATAATTGAGTGACTTTTTTATCTTATTTTAAAAAAAATTTTACTATCTTTGAATAATTTATAGGATATTCAAGTCATTAAATATTAATCGGATGAAAATTGAATCATAATTAATATAAAATATTTAACGACATATACTAAAATTTATATTTCAAAACTATAGAGACTAAAATATTATTATGACAATCTCTAAGATAGTTGAATATAATATTCCCTTTTAGATAATGAAGGAGATCAGATAAATCTCACTCTTACAGGTTCATGTGCAGATTTTTACAAATACTCGAAACACAATAAAAGGAATGATACACTGTTGGAAAAATGCTTATTTATAAGCATTTTGAGGCTCAATTTTAAGCATGGTCCACTTCGTGTTAGTGGTTGTTATTGAATGATTCGGATACTCCTCCGTGAGTACTTCGAAATGGTATATTCATATGCTTAAAATGGTGCTTGGGTGAATGAGAAATTGTTGCTCAAAGTTCACAATTTTCAAGCCTTTTGTAATTCCATAACAGCTAATTTAATTAGCTTGGTGGTTACAAAGTTTAATCTCCATAAGTGCTAATTTAATTAGCTTTGTGGTTACATAGTTTAATTTCCATTAGTGCTAATTTAATTAGCTTAGTGGTTACAACAATGTGTAACATCTCCCATTATGAAATTTAATTGGCAAGTTAATTTCTATTAATTGAGATGTGTTTTCTTTTCCTATATAAACAACATCATATCTTGTTTTCAAATATGAAATAGAAAATAGAGAAAGACATAGCACATACACGAAAGATCTTTTTCTTTGTTTTTGGAAGGTTCAAGCACTTTTGTGGTTCGTTGGGAACGGGATTGGTGGTGCCCATACTCGTTCGGGTTTTCCGTTGTATCCTGGGAAACAAACGTCCCAAGTTCTACTGCACCTACGGTAGGGGCGAATTTGTTTTAAGGATATTGTTGTAATCAACAAGCCTCGGGAAAGTGAAGAAGGATCATCATCAATTCAGGGTCTAACTTACAGCAACTCCACCTCTACTCTGATCAGCCTCTACCTCAGCACAACAGCCTCTACCTCTGCTGTCAGCCTCTGCCTTCAGCCTCTGCCTCTGCCATCAGCCTCTGCGTCAGCCTCTGCCATCACCTCTGCCTCTGCTGCGACTCTACCATCAGCCTCTGCTGTCAGCCTCTGCCATCAGCCTCTGCGTCAGCCTCTGCCATCAGCCTCTGCTGCAGCCTCTCCTGCTTCAGCCTCTGCCTCCGCTCTCAGGTCTGCCTCTGCCATCAGCCTCTGCTGTCAGCCTCTGCTGTCAGCCTCTGCCATCAGCCTCTGCTGTCGCCTCAGCCTCTGCCTGCATCAGCCTCTGCTGTCAGCCTCTGCTGTCAGCTGCCATCAGCCTCTGCCTGCGTCAGCCTCTGCCATCAGCCTCTGCTGTCAGCCTCTGCCATCAGCCTCTGCTGTCAGTCTGCCTCAGCCTCTGCTGTCAGCCTCTGCCCTTCAGCCTCTGCCTCCGCTCTCAGGGTCTGCCTCTGCCCTTCAGCCTCTGCCTCCGCTCTCAGGGTCTGCCTCTGCCCTCAGCCTCCGCTCTCAGCCTCTACCGTCAGGGTCTACTCTCAGGGTCCGCCGTTAGGGTCTGTTTGAGGATAATAATTATAATTGTAATTTTGTCATATTCGGATTTCCCAATTACCGTGTAATAATTGTAATAATTGTTGATATACAGTCTTAAAACAAATCGACTCTGTGGATATGGAAATCAGTCCAAACACAGTAGATCCGAATATGGCAGCCTCTTCGGCTGGCCAGAATGTTGTGGCAGCCCCCGTGGCTGACCAAAGTGCAGTGGCAGCCCCTTCGGTTGGCCAACTTGCATCAGCCTCGCTGGGCTTAATATGGCAGCCGTTGTGGCTGGCCAAGGTATTTCTGCCTCAATGGCTAGACAACCTGTTGGACATGTGAGCCATGTCAATCCTGCTGCGGAAAAACCTGAAAAATTCAGTGGTCAGAATTTCAAAAGGTGGCAACAGAAAATGTTCTTCTACCTGACCACGTTGAACCTTGCGAGGTTTCTAAAGGAAGATGCTCTTGTACCCAAAGAGGGTGAGATTGATATCCAAGTCATCAGTGCCATTGAAGCTTGGAAACATTCTGAATTCCTATGTCGGAATTATGTGCTGAATGGGCTAAGTGATTCCTTGTACAGTGTGTACGCTGGAATGAAAACAGCTAAAGGGCTTTGGGAATCTTTAGATCGAAAATATAAAACTGAGGATGCCGGTACTAAGAAATTTGTCGTAGGCCGTTTCCTAGAGTTTAAAATGATTGATTCCAAAACTGTGATAAGCCAAGTACAAGAACTGCAGATTATTCTAGCAGAAATTCATGCTGAGGGGATGAGTTTAAGTGAAACCTTCCAAGTAGCCTCGATAATTGAGAAACTACCACCTGGTTGGAAAGATTTCAAGAATTATTTAAAGCATAAGCGAAAAGAAATGAGCATTGAAGACTTGGTTCTTAAGCTAAGAATTGAGGAAGATAACCGAGTTTCTGAAAAGAGAGGAATGACTCATGAGGCCAAAGCAAATGTTGTCGAACATGGCCATAAGAACAAGAACCTCAAGAACAAAGGGTCAAAGATGGGCCCTAAAGGAGGAGTTTCCAAGAAATCAAAATTTCAAGGAAAATGCTTCAACTGTGACAAAATGGGTCACAAGTCTTCTGAATGCAGACTGCGCCGAAGAGAAAAAGAAACAAGAAGCTAATGTGCTAGAAAACATGACTCAAGATGTTTCAGACATTAACCTTTCTGCTGTGGTTTCTGAGGTGAATCTGGTGGGTTCTAACCCAAGAGAGTGGTGGATTGATACTGGTGCCACTCGACATGTATGCTCAGACAAGAGCATGTTTTCTTCATTTGAGCCTGCTGAAAATGGGGAAAAGATATACATGGGAAATTCAGCAACATCTGAGATAGAAGGTCAAGGAAAGGTGATTCTGAAGATGACCTCTGGGAAAGAGTTGACTCTGAACAATGTTCTGTATGTACCTGAAATACGGAAGAATCTTGTGTCTGGATCGCTTCTGAACAAGCATGGATTCCGGATGGTGTTCGAGTCTGATAAAGTAGTTTTGACTAAAAATGGGATGTATGTGGGAAAAGGGTATGTAACTGATGGGCTTTTTAAGCTCAATGTAATGGTTGTTAAACCCAAAAATATCAATAAAGCTAGTTCTTCTGCTTATATTGTTGAGTATTCTAATCTTTGGCATGGTAGATTAGGACATGTTAATTTTAATTCATTGCGAAAGTTAATTAACATGAATCATATTCCCAATTTTAAAATTGATAACAAACATAAGTGTGATACTTGTGTTGAGGCAAAACTAACAAGATCATCTTTTCATAGTATTGAAAGAAACTCTGAACCACTTGATCTAATTCATACCGATGTATGTGATTTTAATTCAATACAATCGAGAGGCGGTAATAAATATTTTATTACCTTTATTGATGATTGCACAAGATTTTGCTATGTGTATTTAATGAAAAGCAAGGACGAAGCTATAGAGAAATTTGTTCTCTATAAGAATGAAGTTGAGAACCAACTGAATAAAAGAATTAAGGAGTTAAGAAGTGATCGTGGTGGTGAGTATGTTTTCCCTTTTGAATCACTTTGTGAACAAAATGGAATCATACATCAAACCACAGCTCCTTATTCGCCTCAATCCAATGGGATTGCGGAACGTAAGAATCGTACCTTGAAAGAGATGATGAACGCTATGTTAATCAGCTCTGGCTTACCTCAGACTATGTGGGGAGAAGCTGTCTTATCAGCTAATTACCTTTTAAATAAGGTACCACGGAAAGAAGCAGGGAAAACTCCTTATGAAATGTGGAAAGGAAGAGTACCTTCCTATAAATTCCTTCGAGTGTGGGGGTGTCTTGCCAAGGTAGTCATTCCTCCACCTAAAAAGGTGAAGATAGGACCAAAAACTGTTGATTGCATTTTCATAGGATATGCTCATAACAGTAATGCTTATCGATTTCTTGTGCATGAGTCTAATGTACCAGATATTCACAAGAATACGATAATGGAATCGAGGAATGCATCCTTTTTCGAATACGTTTTTCCTTGTAAAACTAATTCGAATTCAGATGTGCACAAACGGGCACATGAGACTATCATTGAAGATAGTCAGGACCGAGAACAAATTAATGTTCCAGAGGATCAACAAGTTGTTGAACCTGAACCAAGACGTAGCAAAAGAGCTAGAACGGAAAAATCATTTGGTCCAGATTTTCTGACATTTTTGCTAGAGAATGATCCTCAAAGCTATAACGAAGCTGTAAGGTCAGCTGATGGTGCCTTGTGGAAAGATGCCATCAATAGTGAAATTGAATCCATCTTACAAAATCACACCTGGGAGTTAGTGAATCTTCCTCCAGGATGTAAACCTTTAGGGTCCAAGTGGATTTTCAAAAGGAAAATAAAGGCAGATGGATCAATTGACAAGTACAAAGCAAGACTTGTAATTAAAGGTTATAGACAACGTGAAGGTCTTGATTACTTTGATACTTATTCTCCTGTAACGAGAATAAATTCCATAAGGATGATACTAGCGATTGCAGCTTTGCGCAATCTTGAGGTACATCAGATGGATGTGAAAACAGCCTTTCTGAATGGAGATTTAGATGAAGAAATCTACATGGAACAACCTGAAGGCTTTATAGCTCCAGGACAAGAAAAGAAAGTCTGTAAGTTAGTTAAATCCTTGTATGGATTGAAACAAGCCCCGAAACAGTGGCATAAAAAGTTTGATGACACCATGTTGGCAAATGGTTTTGAATAATGCATTTATGTCAGAGAGACAGAAGTTGGCTATGTCATTTTATGTCTCTACGTTGATGACATACTGATTGTCGGGAGTAATGTCAAAATGGTGAAATCTACCAAGAATATGCTGAAATCCAAGTTTGACATGAAAGACATGGGTCTTGCAGATGTCATTCTGGGAATAAAGATCTCGAGAAGTCCAGATGGACTTATTCTTGATCAGTCGCACTATGTGGACAAAATTCTTGGTAAATTCAACAATGATGATTCAGCTGTGGCTAGAACTCCCTTAGATGTGAGTTTACACCTATCAAGAATAGGGGAGATGGTATATCTCAAGTAGAATACTCTAGAGTGATCGGGAGTTTGATGTATCTATCGAGTTGTACAAGGCCTGATATAGCCTGTACAGTAAACAAGCTCAGCAGATATACGAGTAATCCAGGGGTTGATCACTGGAAAGCAATAGTGAGAGTACTTAGGTACTTACGTTTTACTCGTAATTATGGGTTGCACTATCATAAATATCCAGCTGTAGTCGAAGGATACAGTGATGCTAATTGGATATCTGACATGAAAGACTCAAAGTCTACTAGTGGTTATGTGTTTACACTAGCAGGTGCAGCTATATCATGGAAATCCTCCAAACAGACTGTGATAGCCAGATCTACAATGGAATCAGAATTCATTGCATTAGACAAGTGTGCTGAAGAAGCAGAATGGCTTCGAAATTTTCTAGAGGATATTCCAAGTTGGCCTAAGCCAGTGCCAGCAATTTGCATTCATTGTGATAGTCAATCTGCAATTGGAAGGGCACATAACAATATGTATAATGGTAAGTCTAGACATATTCGTCGTAGACACAATACCGTTAGACAATTACTCTCTACTGGAGTTATTTCGATTGACTATGTAAAGTCAAAGGATAACATTGCGGATCCGCTAACCAAAGGGTTAAATAGAGAGTTAGTTGTGAAATCATCGAGGGGAATGGGACTGAAGCCCATTAGATAAATGTTTATTACGAAGGAAAACCCAACATTGTTGACTGGAGATCCCAAGAACTAGGTTCAATGGGAAACCTACTCGTAAAAGACATAATTGGATCACTGTGGGGGTTACCCTCTAGTCCATTCCTATGATGAAATGAAACAGATGCTCGTATGGATAGAGGTTAAGCAAAAGCTTTTAATGATTCTTATGCGTCGGGAATCCGAGCAGAGTATTACGAGATACTCTTAAATAAGAAATCACCTATGTGAGAGAGAAATGGGGGCCGCTTCAAAGGGAATTGTACGGGGCACAATTCTTAGAAACTCTTGCAGAACCAGGTAGATGTTCATGGCCAAAATGAACATAATAATGAGAACTCAGATGTGTAGGTAAAATATCTGTGTGATATATATTCTCCATTTACATGAATGGCAGTACAGTTCAATGACATCGCGTCAACTGTCAGCCAGTAATGAGATATATTTTCACAAGGGAAGGTTCAAAGGCTGTGGCCTACCTATCCTATGCAGGTGTTGAACCGTTGAACTCTTCTAGGTCAAAATAAAATGTTTTATAAAAATAATTTTATTCGACGTTTTTCGCCAATTTCATTCATGTGGGGGATTGTTGAAAAATGCTTATTTATAAGCATTTTGAGGCTCAATTTTAAGCATGGTCCACTTCGTGTTAGTGGTTGTTATTGAATGATTCGGATACTCCTCCGTGAGTACTTCGAAATGGTATATTCATATGCTTAAAATGGTGCTTGGGTGAATGAGAAATTGTTGCTCAAAGTTCACAATTTTCAAGCCTTTTGTAATTCCATAACAGCTAATTTAATTAGCTTGGTGGTTACAAAGTTTAATCTCCATAAGTGCTAATTTAATTAGCTTGGTGGTTACATAGTTTAATTTCCATTAGTGCTAATTTAATTAGCTTAGTGGTTACAACATGTGTAACATCTCCCATTATGAAATTTAATTGGCAAGTTAATTTCTATTAATTGAGATGTGTTTTCTTTTCCTATATAAACAACATCATATCTTGTTTTCAAATATGAATAGAAAATAGAGAAAGACATAGCACATAACGAAAGATCTTTTTCTTTGTTTTTGGAAGGGTTCAAGCACTTTTGTGGTTCGTTGGGAACGGATTTGGTGGTGCCCATACTCGTTCGGGTTTTCCGTTGTATCCTGGGAAACAAACGTCCCAAGTTCTACTGCACCTACGGTAGGGGCGAATTTGTTTTAAGGATATTGTTGTAATCAACAAGCCTCGGGAAAGTGAAGAAGGATCATCAATTTCAGGGTCTAACTTACAACTCTAGCCTCTCCTCTACTGATCAGCCTCTACCTCAGCACAACAGCCTCTACCCCTCCTCTATTGTCAGCCTCTGCCTTCAGCCTCTGCCTCTGCCATCAGCCTCTGCTGTCAGCCTCTGCCATCAGCCGCTGCCTCTGCTGTCAGCCTCTGCCATCAGCCTCTGCTGTCAGCCTCTGCCCTTCAGCCTCTGCCTCCGCTCTCAGGGTCTGCCTCTGCCATCAGCCTCTGCCTCTGCCATCAGCCTCTGCTGTCAGCCTCTGCCATCAGCCTCTGCTGTCAGCCTCTGCCTCTGCCATCAGCCTCTGCTGTCAGCCTTGCTGTCAGCCTCTGCCATCAGCCTCTGCTGTCAGCCTCTGCCATCAGCCTCTGCTGTCAGCCTCTGCCCTTCAGCCTCTGCCTCCGCTCTCAGGGTCTGCCTCTGCCCTTCAGCCTCTGCCTCTGCTCTCAGGGTCTGCCTCTGCCTCAGCCTCCGCTCTCAGCCTCTACCGTCAGGGTCACTCTCAGGGTCCGCCGTTAGGGTCTGTTTGAGGATAAAATTATAATTGTAATTTTGTCATATTCGGATTTCCCAATTACTGTGTAATAATTGTAATAATTGTTCATACATACACAACTATGATTAGAAATTGATTGATTTGGCAATGATAAAATCTTTATGTTGATTGACAATCAATCATTGAACTAATTGGAATGACTGAGATATGTTTCATCTATACATTGATTCTTTTCACTTGGTGGGATGCTTTGTTCACTTCTAAAGAAATTTTCAGGATCCACCATAGTTTTGACATCTACCAACTTATAGAAATTGTTCTTGAAATATTTTTTGCCCCAAATGCTGGCTTCTTGGATACTTGTTGAAGTGTATCCTTTGTTATTTCTTCCGATTTCTAGATCCCTACCATTAAAATATGTTGCTCTAGGATTTTTAGACACATATGGAGTCATGTAATTGTAAATCTTTGTCACCAAATCAAGGACACTCTCGGATTCTTCTTCTTTTTCCCATGACGCATAGTACACCAAGTTGTATATGTTGCCTGCTCTATGTGGGAATGGGATTGCTGATTCTGAAATCTCACTCATCTTCCCACCATGAGGAAAAAATGTCACTTCAATGCTGTGCCCTCCTTTTTCATAAGCAAATCATATATTCCTTCCAAGCCTTTTTCAGGATAGGCTTCATTACAAAATCAGATTTTTCTTTCGTAAAGGATTTGGAAAATTTTCTATCAAGCAGTACTTCCAATTCGTAGGACTCTCTTGCTTGGAATCCATCAAGGTATATGATAGAATGAATCCAGCTCATTTCTATGCAGTCATGTTTAGTCAATCCAAGCTCAGAGAAGCTCTCCTGCATCAATGGAAGTAGCCTATCAATCCCACCAAGAAACAAGGATGTGAATGCAACCAGGATCGTTCTCTTTCTTTCCGTAGGACTCGAATTCGCTATTGTTAGGAAAGCACTGATGAATAAATCTTCAGGAAGTTTATCTGCAAGGTATTGCCATCTGTGAAGGATCTTTGTTGCATTTTGTTCCAAGGTTCTTGAGACTGTGAATACAGTCACAGTAGATGGAACAGTGACTAGTTTTACTTTCCAAGCAACAATGATTCCAAAGTTAGCTCCTCCACCTCCTCGAATGGCCCAAAATAGATCTT
Organism: Zanthoxylum bungeanum; assembly: GCA_019454045.1. Taxonomy (NCBI): domain Eukaryota; kingdom Viridiplantae; phylum Streptophyta; class Magnoliopsida; order Sapindales; family Rutaceae; genus Zanthoxylum; species Zanthoxylum bungeanum. The sequence goes on from SKCR01044752.1 coordinate 35,720, forward strand.
CTCCCATTGATTTTCTATCAAGAATTCTTCCTTTAACATCAATCAATTGAGCATCAATCACTCGATCAGCAGCAAGACCAAATTTACGGGACATGTAACCATGCCCTCCGCCACTAAAATGTCCACCAACCCCAACAGTAGGGCAAATTCCGGCAGGGAAGCCAAGATTATTACTTTTCTCAGCAATCCTGTAATAAAGTTGGCCAATGGTGGCACCAGCTTGAACCCATGCAATTTTCTCATCTGCATCAACTTGGATCGAGCTAAGATTTATCAAATCAAGCAAGAGAAACGTAACTTCAGAAATATAAGAAAGACCCTCAGAATCATGACCCCCACTTCGAACTCTAATTTGAAGGCCATGTTTTTGGGAACATTTAACGGCTGCTTGAATTTGGGATGCTTGAAATGGAGTGATAATCACTTGAGGTTTCGGGTGTTTGGGTGTTGAGAAAAGAAGATTTTGTTTTGAAAAATCCAATACAGATAAATATGAAGAGTTGTTTTGAGTGTATACTACTTCAAAAATGGAGGTGTTCTCATAATGTAGAGAAAGGCATTCAAGAAAATTTTCAGGATTTTCTTCATCTAAAGCTATCCCATGAAATGATATTAAAAGAACCAAACTGAATAATAATGGTAGAACAATTGTAGTGCTTTGAGGATTCATTAATTTTTCTTTTTAATTATTTTGTATTGATGAGAGGTGTCAAAGAAATTTACCCTGCACTTATTCATACTATCATTTTGAGGACTCTTTTTGATAAATTAATTTCAAAACTGTTGACTATATTATAATTAAATAACAAAGAAGTCAAATTATTGATAGGTATGGTATTGTCATGATTTACACATTAATATAATTAAATCAATGCACAGTTAACATTGAAGACAAATATCTCTTGAATTGGAATCTTGTTCTATTATCTTTATAATAAAAAAAAATTCTATTATATAACAATGATATTATGTCACTCATATTAAAAAAAAATTAATTAAATAAATGATAACCGTACGTGTTATATATTTAGGGGTTTATATATTTAGGGGTTGATGATACGATATAAACCATATATCAGAACCCTTCAAATATGTTTTTTTTTTTTGGATAATCGGGGTGTCCGAGCCAGCTTACGCGCACCTCGATTAATCCCCGGGACATGTGCCCCGTGCCCTCAGAAGTTTCCCAACATAGATCAGGGTAAGTCGCTGGCTTTTCACACCATGGAGCATGGCCCCAAGGAAATGCATCTAGTGAGATTCGAACATTGAACCTGAGAGGGAGCAAACCACTTAAGCCCAAAACATTTACCACTAAAGCAACCGTTAGAAACCTTCAAATATGCTACATATATACATCAAAGACTTTTGTGCATGTGGGATATATAAATATATGACCTTCACGTGGAAGCATGACCTAAATTGAAACATCAGTGATAGATTATTTATAGCGTCTTGACTATTTTACCCGTGAATTAGGATGGGAGGAAATTAGTGGACTGATGACACTGAAAGTACTTATCAATTTCTCTGAGAGTGACAACAAGGCAAATAAAAAGCAAAAGGCACAAATAATTGGCATTTATGAGATTCTCTCCTTGACAATATACATTCAGCTCGAGAAGTATACATATTCAACAGAGCCAAGACGGTTGTGGGTAAACCCGATCCGGAACCGTGGTCCAACAGTTTGATTGGGGTTACACCCCAACTCGAACCGATCCGAACTGTTCCAGTGGTTCCACGGTTCTAACCGGAACCGTTTCGGTTCCGGTTGGAACCGTAATGCAAATAAAAAAAGCCGTTAAGGCTTAAAAAAAATATAGTAAATTCCTAATATATCCCTAATAACGGTAATAAAACATTTTATTTATGGGCATTTTTTGTATAAAAAAAAATTCTAAAATTCTATAAATATGATTCATTTTTCATTATTTCAACATACCAATTTCTTAACTCTATCAATTTCTACAATTCTCTTATTTTCAATCTCAATTAGTTATTATCATTCTCAATTTCCTTATTCTTCTTACTTATTTCTTTAAAAAAAAATGGCAAGCTCATCTGATAACATAATGTCAAATATGTCAACTCAAGAGAGCGGCCCTAGTGTCGGTGCACAATCACGGAGAAGAGAAGTTAAGGCTCGTTCCTCGGATGTTTTCAAAACACATTTTCATTTAGACCGCCAAGACGATGATACTTCAAGAGCAATTTGCAATCATTGTGGGGTTTCCTACAAATTTTCTGGTGGATACGACAATATGATCAAACACCTGGAAATGCATCATGCGGTTGAACTTGGAATTGATACACGTCGCAAACTCAAATGGTCAGGTACGCATCATCTAGTAGAGGTACGAGTGCTGTAGATTTATTTAAATATTCTGATGCAAAAAATATAGAAGAATTTGCGAAATTAACTTGTATGACACATCTTTCTTTAAGCTTTGGTGAAAAACTTCATTTTACTAATTACGTGCATAATGCTTTAAATCCTGCTGCATGTAGAATGACTCGAAACACAACAAAACGTCATATTTTTAAATTATATAAAGATGATAAAATTATTTTAAATGAAATATTTAAAGAGATTAAATGTCGTATTTCTATATGTTCTGATATTTGGAGTGACCATTGGTAAACACACTCATACATGAATGTGATGCATCATTTACCATGAAAAAATGACTTATTGCATTTAGAGTTTTTGATAACCAACATACTGCACAAAAATATATATAGAATGATGAAGTTAATTTTTTATGAATATGGTTTAGTAGATAAAATTTTAACAATTGGATTTGATAATGCATCTGCAAATACTACATCCATTAATGATTTAAAAGAAATATGTCAAACAAATTTAGGGGGTCGGTTTTTCATATTCGTTGCACATGTAATGTCCTTAACTTATGTGTTCAAGATGGTCTGAAATTATTATCACCTTTCATTGATCCCATTACGACGGCACTTAATTGTATTTGGTCATATTCTCAAGTTAGGAGAGAATGTGCCAAGTTTTGTAAAATAAATGGTATTAAACGATTAAATTTTCAAGAGATGTTCCAACACGTTGGAATTCAACTTACTTTCTTTTATATCAAGCATTACAATACAAAGATGCATTATGTAGTTTTTTTTTCTCAACATGTTCAAAATATCCACTTTTTCCTAGTCAATGGGATATTTGTGAAATTTTTTTAGATATTTTAAAAGTTTTTAATGATGTTACTTTAATTTTTAGCGGTGTTTATTATCCTACAGTAAATTTATTTCTTCTTGAAAGTTTGAATATTGTTGATACTCTGGATGAACATGTTGAAAGTAACGATCCTAATGACACTACAAAAAAATGGCCTTTAGCGTCGAAACTTTTCGACGCTAAAGGTTATTAGCGTCGAAAATTTTCGACGTTAAAACTTGGACGAGAAAGACAATTAGCGTCGAAATAAAAAATTTCGACGCTAAAGTACAATATTTTGCGTCAAAAATATTTCGATGTTAAAACATGTATTTGGCGACGAATAATTTCGACGCCAAAAAGTTGACCTTTAGCGTCGAAATATTCGACGCTAAATGTGATATAATATTAAAAAATATATATCATTTTATTACCTTTAGCGTCGAATATTTCGACGCTAAAAGGTATAAGAATATTATTATTACAAATTAATCTCAAACTAATTTCATTACAAAAGTAATTAAATTTGTTATAAAAATTATTACAAATTTGTTACTAAAAATTTATAATAATGACATTTTTATTGATATAAAACTAAAATTACAAATTTTATCACAATAACAAAATATAAAATGATATTTTTATTGATATAAAACTAAAATTACAAAATTTATCACAACAAAAAAAATATAAAATGATAAAATACAATGATAAAATATAATTTTCCATCTTCACTTTAATTTTCTTCATCATCATCATTTTCACCATTTCTTCATCTTCATATTCCCCTACAAAAATAAATAAATAAATATTAGATGTGAATATAAAATACAAAACAAAACATTTAAGGAAAAATAAATTTAGAGAGGAAATAAGAGTATGAGAGAAAGAAAGTGATAATAGAAGAAATGAAAGAGCAAATGAATTTATAGGCAAAAAAAAAAACCTTTAGCGACGAAAAGGATTTCGTCGCTAAAAATCCTCAAATAGCGGGAATTTTTCCGCCAAAATTTTGATCTTTAGCGTCGAATATTCGTCGCTAAATGTCAAAATTTAAATTTAAATTTATTAGGCGGTAATTTCAAATTTTTTAAGGGGAATTCGAAAATTTTAAAATTAACCTTTAGCGTCGAAATTTAGAGTCGACGCTAAAGGTTATACCTTTAGCGTCGAAATTTACATTCGACGTTAAAGGTTCAACCTTTAGCGTCGAATTTTTTTGACTTTTAGCGTCGAAAAATTAGTCGCTAAATGTCAAAATTTAAATTTGAATTTATTAGTCGATAAATTCAAATTTTTTAAGGGGAAATTCGAAAAATTAAAATTAAACTTTAGCGTCGAAATTTAGATTCGACGCTCCAAATAATATTTCGACGCTAAAGGTTCATCCTTTAGCGTCTAAATAATTTTTTGTCGCTAAATGATGAAACCTTTAGCGTCGAAATATAAATTCGACGCTAAATCATCAATCATTTGGCGTCAAATAATTATTTCGACACTAAAAAGATAAACCTTTAGCGACGAATATAATTTCGACGCTAAAGAGTTTATTGGCGTCGAAAAAAATTTCGACGCTAAATGTTTGGACGCTAAAGGTCTATTTTGTTAGGAGAGAATGTGCCAAGTTTTGTAAAATAAATGGTATTAAACCGATAAAATTTTCAAGAGATGTTCCAACACGTTGGAATTCAACTTATTTTCTTTTATATCAAGCATTACAATACAAAGATGCATTATGTAGTTTTTTTCTCAACATGTTCAAAATATCACACTTTTTCCTAGTCAATGAGATATTTGTGAAATTTTTTTAGATATTTTAAAAGTTTTTAATGATGCTACTTTAATTTTTAGCGGTGTTTATTATCCTACAGTAAATTTATTTCTTCTTGAAAGTTTAAATATTGTTGATACTCTGGATGAACATGTTGAAAGTAACGATCATAATGATTTTGTTTTGTTCGAAGCCATTACTGTTATGAAGGTAAAATGGTTGAATTATTTTAGAGAAATTTATTTACTTTATCTTATTGCTATTGTTTTTTATCATCGATTTAAATTAGAAGGTTTGAATAGTGCTTTACAAGCTTACTATGATTATTTATGAATATTAAATGAAATTGATATTGATATTACAAGAATAATAGTGAGATTAAGAAATAATTTAATTGAATTATTTAATGATTATATTGTAAGATATAACTTAGGAACATTAGGTGAATCTAGTAGTAGCGAACCGGTAATTCAAACAAGACTTAGCGTAGTGGATCGTTGGTTACTGCAACGAAATAAAAAAACTAGAGATACGACAACTAATAGCCCCAAATTAGATAATTATTTATTTACAAATTTCGAGTTTCCTACTGAAAGTTTAGTTAGTAAAAATTTTAAAATCCTCGAATGGTGGAACCGACATCAAAATTTATATCATGTTACCAAAAATATTCCTTCACATTTATCTAATTTCTGAACACGAAGGTCCCGCCAACTGCATATGTTACCAAAAATAACGTTAGAAAATTAACAAAAGATTGAGAGAGAATCTTGATACATACTTAAGAGGACTGCTCCCACATTCTGGCTTTACACATCCAAAAACAAGAACATTACGCTCTTCAATCTTTAAACCTTGGCAAGAAATCGGAGCATAAACCTAAAACAAATTATATTAACAATCTAAAGTTGTGTTCGATCGGAAATGTTTCTGTAAAAACTAAAAAGCATTTTCCACTAAAAACACTTGAAAATATTTACCTGAAAAACAAAAAACACCAAAAAGTAATTTTGACAAAACAAATAAATTATATTAACTTAGCAGACAATATACTTTTACAAGAAGCATTTTAAAATTTTCAGTTAAAAAGACTCCCAATAAATGCACCGGAAAGTGATTATCCAAAAACGCTTTAAAGTTAAACAATGCCGAAATGACTTCACCCACAAGCCACAAGCTGAACTCAAATAACATATAACTAGTTTGAAGAAAGAATTCAAAACCTGAGCAACAAGACAGAGTTTGCTTCCACTTCAAGCAAATTAGAGCTCAAAGCTTCCATAAAAACAGGCCAATCCTGTTATTTATTTCAGTAGAATGTGATGAATAAGGAAGTGAAATTCAATGTCTTACGGGGATGGCTCACGATTATCGTCAGCCCAAGGTCCTGGCAGGCTTACAATCACTCTGATCTGTAAGTCTTTTTAAGAGCAAACCTTAAATTTTCTTCTTCTTTTTTTTTCTTTTTTTTATAAGGGAAAAATTATCAACACAAATTCAAATACTAGCTTTCTTCTTCATTTTAAGATGGAAGACTTTCAGCTCAAACGGCGTCGCGCGAGTTGCTGAGTGCGCGGCTTCAGCTTCAGGTTTTTGTTGAGCAAACAGCCAGCAGTTGGAAATAACAAAAAAAATCGTCAAATTAATATTCATAACATGTGAATTTGAAATAACAAAAAATATAATATAATTTCTGATGGCTATTACTCAACAAAGAAACACACTCTCTCAGTAAGATTGAGATCTAAAAGGGCTCTAAAACAGTAATTGTATAATCATTATGCCATAAATTACAGCTTCTTGTAGCATGAGTTTCCATGGAAAGGCAAAATAATCACTAATTTCTACCACAAGGGTTTTCCCATTTCAGCCCTTAATTTTCAACTACAATCAGTATGCCTATACATTTTATATACAGCAGACTCTTAGTTTGCAGACCCATCATTGGGCATGTTGCTTCCTGGGATTTCACTTGACGAAATTAGTTTAACAATGGATTATCTTTGGTATAATGTAATGGGTTTATAGCTCATTTCCATCTCTTGGCGTTCTTCGAGCCATTCGATTTTTGTTTTGCTGCCTGAAAGGCCTGCATTTTCTGTTTCTTTCGAGCTTCCTTCTCAGCCTGTTTTTTAAAATAAGAGTAACCAAAGGGAGAAACTTACCTTTGACATCTTGGACTTGGCCTTGACTTTAGGAGCCCTTTCCTCGAGCTCTGCCTCACGTTCAAGTTCCTTTTCCCGAGCATCAAGATTTTTCTCTAGATAATACTGTTAATATTTTTGAAATATTAGGGTCAGCAAAAAACGAAGACGAGACCAAAAATTATCATAAAAATAAAACCAAATCCTAAACTCGGCAACAGGATATTATCACATTGCTACTTGCTTCTGAAAATTCAGATTGGCAAATGACTCCAGATTATAATTATTCTACAGTTTACAGAATATAAATGATTAAAAAATCTGGAAGTGGAGAAACTAAAAGAAATGGAGAGAAACAAATGAAATGTACATTGTAATCGCCCGCATAATCCTGTAAATTGCAGTCTTTAACCTCTACTACTCTATTAACTATTTGCTTTATGAAGTATCGGTCATGAGAAACTGTGATTACTGTGCCCTTGTACTCCGATATGGCCTCCTGATAGAACAATTTGAGTATGCAGACTAATTTAGTCATTTAGTGGGGATAGATAAATGATGATAAATTATTTAGGATAAATTAAATAAAATGTAAGAAAGCAAATAATAAAAAGGTAATCAAACCTCGAGCATCTCTTTAGAAGGAATATCCAAGTGATTGGTCGGTTCATCCAAAACAAGAAGAGTTGATGGTTTTACCATGAATTTGCAGAAAGCAAGACGAGCCTAATTGAAACAAGAAGCCAACATTGAGATTTCCACTTAAAACAAATTTAATGGGGAAAAGGAAAAATGAAGTAAAAGAAATGAGAAAAATTGACGCAAAAAATATATGGCATGCATTGAAAGACATGTCAATTAAGCACAAAAGCCTACATGAGATAAAAACATTACGAGACAATATAGTAATGTGGTATACAACATCAGGATGAGACGTGTTCGTAAGTCCGATATCTAACTCCATCTTTGGGTGTAACAGAAGCTGAAAGTTGAAAGTGTACTGTCCAAAGGAAAGTTGTTCCTATCTTGAATTTATTTTGTGATTGAAGACTTTCTTGAAGGTCAAACACATAGCAGCGGAAAAACATGCACAACACAGGATCCTGGACCTAAGACCAAAGCAATTGCGATGATGGCTTATTTCACTCTCTAAATCTATTAAATCATTGATCAGGCCCAGACCAAAGTTCCACAAAAGTTTCTCCCATTGTATAGCTGGTAATATATGCAAAAAAAAAATAATAATAAGATAACTATATAAGAACAAATTGACTATTGAACAATGAAAGAAATTTCAATATAAGCTAAGTGCAATATTTTTAGTGAAACCAACAAAAGTTGAATCACTGTTCTCAGAATAGAAAAATTCCTAAAAGTGTACTGAAGTTTATTTTACCTTCTCCCCACTACTCAAAAGGGAAACCTTTCTATCAAGCATGTCAGCTTTGAAATTACAACGACCAAGGAGTCCCTTTATATCATCAATTCTCCAGTCCTCTGCAACTTCTGCCACTGTCCCAAGTACAGTTTTATCCAAATCGAGTGCTTCAGCCTAAATGAAAAGTCAATTGCACCCAAATCAGAAATGGCAATTTTTTAGCTCTGAAAGCAAAATTAAGATTAAAAGAAATTATTGATTTTTTCAAAAAAAAATGGCATGGCAATTATCAAAGCAACCCACCTGATTCTGCTCAAAATAGTTTGGTAGGACATTATGCTCCCCAAGCAGAACTTCACCTCCTCTTGGCTTCTCTAAACCCATTATCATTTTCAGCAAAGTACTCTTGCCACAACCATTTGGGCCAATAATGGCAATCTTTTCTCCCCTTTCGATTGTGAGATTTGCCCTATTAAACAGCATCTGCCAGGCAAAGCAGATAATGTCATAACTGAAATGTGTTCATAACAATAAAGGCAAAGATGTTCCAGATCCCACTTTATTACGTAATCAAGTAAGTCAACTCACTTTATCCTCATAACCAAATTCCAGGTTCTTAATTGCAACAACAGATCTACCACTTCTTCCATGCTCTGGGAACCTAATTTTCATTTGTTTCCATTGGAATGGCTTCTCAATTTGTTCCTCTTCCTGAAGTCTCTCCAGCTTCTGTCCTTACCCAGAAAAGAGATTCAAAACGACTGAGATAGGAATTGATGTATCCATAAAATATGAAAAATAAGAGTGCATCTCACAAAAATTATCATTATACTTTCAATTAGAAGTTTTGAAGCTGAAGTATGATAGTATATGTTCTGAAAAATGTTAATACGACATTTCCTGAAGACGTGCTCACGAAACAAATTAAGCCGTTATAACAAATTATAACATTGTTTTACTATACTGTCAGAACTGAAATGGCAACTCAAGGTTCAGCATATCACTTTTTACCTTTTCAGCAGAAGAAGCACGTCCAGAATTTGCGCCTGCACCTAACCTGTTTATCAAGTCTTTTGTCTGCTCAATTTCCTTCTGCTGCTTCTCCCATGCAGCATACTGAGATTCAATCCATGCTGCCTTTTCCAAGACGTACTGAGAATAATTTCCCTCATATGTCCTGGACACACCCATTTCAGTTTCCACAATTTTAGTACACAGCTGATCCAGGAAAGCTCTGTCATGAGATATGATAACCATTGGCACATCTTGCTTGCCAAGATAACCTTCAAGCCACTCAATTGTGTCAAGGTCAAGGTGATTTGTAGGCTCATCCAGAAGCAATAAATCTGGATCCTGCAAATGAAGACATATGTCAACAATCAACTAGCCGTACCACACATATCAATACATGTCATCCAAATCAACTATCAATGTATACGTGTTCTAATAGAGAGTTTATAAGCTATTCATTTTGTCAAGATTGATAGTCTAACATACTCAACAAGCATGTTTAATAAAAAAAATTTAATTATGTTTGTAACTGTTGTGCTTCTGCTCTACAGTGGTTTTACCTGCGCCGCGGCCCAGAATGGGTGGTTTGGTGGCGGGGTTTCCATCGTTTCCAAATACCAACCACCCACCGACTCACTTAGCAACCAGAGATTTCATTCTACAACAACTTCGGATTAAAAGCCACAATAACTCAATCCCAAACATACCCTAAATCAAGTGGTGCAATATCAATAGCACAACAATAATCGAAGAGTTATACAAACTTCGAAGGTGAACTCTCCGACACTATTAACCGACATTATCATGAAATTAACAATTCCCTAATAAGAAAAACTGCTTATATCTCTCCATCACAAGACAGACACTAATCATCGTCCCAATCGTTCACGAGGCACAGATTTTACAATAAGACTCGCACATAATACATCAACAACGCATAATCAAATACAAGTAACCATGATTGTGTAATTAGGATAATTTAGGATTTTTAATATATAAGTAAGGATAATTTAGTTATTGTATTTAAAATTTCAATTCTTTCACCTAAAATTGGCTGAGGAGGCCCTTCTTTCCCCTTACAAAAAATTGAACCAAACAAACATAATTTAAAATAATCCCTCCCCTCCCCTCCAAACCCCCCAACCAAACACAGCCTCAATGTCGTTTTGAGTCTCGGTGGTTGATTGTTTTTCAACGGTGGCAGCTGATACTTGGCATGTGATTCTGGGTCTTTGTTTTATTGTGAAGGATTTTGTGGTTGAAAAGGGCGTGAAACGCGGCTGCAAAGTGATGAAAAAGGAAGAGCGGAGATTGGTGCTCGTTATGTCCATGTTTGGATAGCGGGAGAGTGAAGGAAAAATTTTTGCGTATTGGACGGCCAAGTGTGAGTTTCTCTCGAGGAAGAAGCAGCGGCTGAGAAACTCGTTCACTCTCAAGAGTTTCAGCCCATTAATTTTTCAGTAGATATTGGTGCTTTTACAATATCGAATAATAATAATAATAATAATAATAATAATAATAATAAATTCAGAAATTTATTGGTAACATAGTTGCAATAACTTTTTTTTTTTTTTTGAAAAGTAATATATTCCATAAAAACAAACAAAGAGATAACAAAGTCTGGTATGGATCCTGACCACACCTCACAGCTTGTATTGTCAACGGCAAACTTAGCCAATCCATGAACTTTTATATTACAATACCTAGGGATATAACTAATATTAGTATCTCCCAATTTTTAGCAATTCTACGGATCTCGGAAATCACCCAACTGATTTCATTCTCACTGCAATCTAGTCCCGTGGCAAGACGCACCACATTTAAAGCATCAGTTTCTAACAACAATGGCTTCAAATTCAATTGATCCGTAATTCTTAGACCCAACAACATTGCCTCCGCTTCAATAAATTCCACAATACCCGTATATTTTGTGGGTTGAACTGCAGCTGTAACCACCTCCCCTTTGTCATTATGAAAAACATCTCCCAAACCTGCATGACTCTTAGTCTTGTATGTCGCCGCATCTACATTAACCTTGAACCAAGCAATCGGGGGCAATGTCCACTTTAGTCTTTCAGCTTTGTATTCGTCCATACTAGCAGATTCCTTACGCACCTGTCTATAAGATTCGTAACTGTTTTCAGCTCTATTCAAGATACACCAATGCGCCTCCACTTTCTTTTCAAAGATAAACGGGTAGTAATTTTTGTGGATACCATCATACGAGCTACCTTAGTCGAGTGAAACAAGAGGTTTGAGGTAGTGTCGGCAAATCGAATTTTATCGAATCTTAAATAAATTGAATTAAAATATGATAGATTTATATTCAATTCATATATTAAAATGAATTTTAATATCATAATATGTATTCGATTCGTTTAATATTCGTTTAATTCTGGCATTGTTCAATAACATAAATTATTATAATTTATTTATATTAATTCTTCATAAATATATACATACGAAGTACATAATTAGTAAATTTATTAAAAATAATT